>JAUMHB010041869.1:0-18446 GCA_032359685.1 Pittosporum tobira
TACGTAAATCATTCTGGAAAGCACATACATGTATGCTCTTACCATTTGTATCCTCCGACTTTAAAGAGTTTTGACTCGTACTTTTCAATCCCATTTTTTGAAATTAGAGAGAAATTCTCAACTTTTAGCAAGTAGTGCGACGGTGGGATGTCTCTTGTTTCTTCCCTTAAAATCCCTGCTATGTATATATATATATATATATATATATATATACATACAAAAGAGAAACAGAGGAAATTAATTTCAAGAATTCGATCCGATAAATAAAATATCAAAGCAAACTAACATACCTTCAGCCTCGTCCAATTTGAAAGCCATGTTGCAAGAGAAACTTTGCCTGAAACATTAACTCCAAACATGTTATATATAACAAAAGTATACTAGATTAATAATAACTCGCGACCGAGTTTGTCTCATCTGAAACATCAATTGAACAATTGTTACAGCCAATGAATCCTCAAAATTCCTACCTAAAAGCTCCTGTTGCAGAAAGCCCCAGAATGTGAAACAAACTTGTCAAAATTTAGACGGTTGATTTCATTGTTGATAGAAAGAAGAAGCCTTAAAAATAACCACATCAATACCAATAAATCAAAAAATTACAACTACTAGTAATTTGAAGCCACATAACACTTGGAGATTAGAAGTAGGGCATGAGTACCGACAAGTTTGGTTGTGATTTTAGAAATTGAAGAGACTGAGAGACAACAAACGACGAGTTTGCTTGTACTACTCCGGAGCCGGATATTCGATTACGAGAATTCTATACTCCCACTGTTAAATATAATCCAAAAATCGAAGTTCGGGGGAGCGGAAATGCTGAGATTTTACTCGAGTTTTAATAGAAAAAAAAAAAGTAAAAAAAAAAAAAAAAAAAAAAAGGGAAAGTGCGAGTATTTTCTCTTCTTTGGTTTTTGAGTTAATAAAGAAAATATAATTTTTTCACATTTTTGTTTATGAGTTTTGAGAAAAAAAAGTAATAATAAATATTTAATATATTTTTTATCAATTTTAATTTTTTTTTATATTTTTAATTATAATTTAAATATTTTAAAAATAAATTATTTTAATATATTTTTTATAATTTTTTAAATTTATGTTTTATAATTATAAAAAAATATTATATTTATTTTAAAATGTAATACAGTGGACACGTCTAACACGTAATACAGTGGACAAATCTAACACGCCTCTTTTTATCCACCGAAGTCCATCAAGTTTCTAACTAAGAAAAATTTAAAACATAGAGGACAGATATAGAGCATCTGGTGCAACACGTGGTATCCATAACATTTTTAAACTAGAAAACAAGCTGCTGCTGGATTTCTTTGAGCCATCATCTTCCGCCATCCTCCGTCGCCAGCTGTTGCACCAAATTGATTGAGGTTGGACGACAGGTGGCGACGCAGCCGAAGCAAAAAAGCTGCTAAAAGTGATGCAAATGGTGAAATCAAGGCGGGTTAAAATTGAAATTAAGAAAAAAAAATTAAGATAATCCCATATGTTTTCCTCCCAAATTTGCTCAATCTTGATCAGAAAAGTTTTTGCAGATTCTTTTCCTTTCACCAAAAAATTTATAAACAAGAAAAATGACATCTTTTCTTTCTTTTTTTCCTTTTCCTTCTATTTCTGATCTTATGAACGGGGTGTTTAGATAGAAAGCAGTGAGAGAAGCCCAATAGCAGCTTTACTAAACCCAAGCGTCTCCAGAGCTTACTAGCTATTACTACTGGCTTGTTTTAACATAATTATTTCATTAATTAATTTTAACATATTATTTAATTAGTTTTCTAAAAATTATACATTAAATAAAATAATATTTTTAATTTATTTTTAAAATTAAAATTTGTTTAAATTTTCAATAAATTTTAAATTATTTTTTAAAAAATTGTTATACATAATAAGACCTATATACTTCTTTCATCCCATTAAAATTGTAACACTTATCTTTTTCTGACATCCTATTAATTCATTAAAATTGCAACATTACTTTTTTTTTTTTGAAAAGTTTAATAATATAAATTGTCTAAATTACCCTTACTAAATATGGTCCACGACTTCATTTATTACTTCAATTTTATGGCGTGTCACTTTATCCACTAATCTAATATTATTGTCCATCACTTTAATCATTATTCTATTATTTAAGATTATAATATCAATATTATACCCTACCATTTTAATTATTATTTTACTATTTAAATTATAATATTATTATTAATAATTTATACAATTTATTCATATTAAATATATTTTTAAAATTTTATAAAAAATTAATATATTTTGATAATTTTGAAACGGATGGAGTAAGTTTAACCATTAATCGTATCTATCTACTTTATTTTCTTTTGAGAAAGCAAAGAAAGAAAAGGGAAAGAAAACTTTATTTTCTTTTGAGAAAGCAAAGAAAGAAAAGAGAAAGAAGGCACATGAAGTAAAGTTAGTTCGGGGTCCAAAAGATTTGTTAGATTTTTTGTATTCACTAGGTAAGTGATACTCATCACAATTTTTATTTTTATTTTTTTGGTTCACAATAAAATACTTATTATTTTAAGAAATTTTAACTCAAATTTTGAAATTTATGTTTTCAAGAAAAAAAATATAAATAGATAATTAATAATTTATAGACAATATTTTTTGCAAAATTATAAATTGATATCTATTATTTTTCATCAATGAAATATTATTTTTGTATTTTAGTTCATCTGAAAAAAATTTCAAAATAAATTATACTATATCTACTTGAAGTTTAAAAAATTATATTTTTGATATTGAAATTTAATTTAAGAAATTTAAGAAACTAAAAATTATAATTTGAAAATTTAGCAAACTTACATTGAGTATTATAATTTAAATTTCAACACTTTAAAACTTGATTTTATAGAGATCTTAAAATTTTAATTTAATGGAATTCAATAGTATAATTTTTCGACTGGAATAAACAATATATAGTATGATAACAATAATAGTTGGTTTTTAAAATATAAAAAAAAATAAAGAAAAAGCACAAAACTATAAAATAAAATAAAAAAAGAGGAGGATTTGTTAATAATTTATGGTCTATATTTGATATTTAAAATCATATCTGTCATTTTTTTATAAATAAAAGTTTATTATTTTATTTTAGTTTGTCTCACCAATGTTTTAAAAATAAATTATATTCTATCTATTTGAAGTTAAAAAATAGTGATACTTTTCAATTTTTAAATTTAATTTGTGAAATTTAAAAAACTAAAAGCACATGTTATTCGTTTAAAACCAAGGTAGTATAAAATCATTCAAAGTTTTAAACACCTATTTTTGAATTTTAAATTTAGTTATAAGTTGAAAATTTAACAAATTTTCATCCTAAAAATATAAATAATTTATTTTAAAAGGAAAAGATAGATATACTATGATACATCATAGTTAAAATTATATTATATTTTAAGATACAACGATATTATTTTGTAGAAAAAAAATAATGTAACCAAAACGAGGTGGTTTCACTTAAAATATTGATCTAACAATATACACTATGATTTATCTACTTCACCCCCTTATTTTAACATATTTAGGTTGCGTTTGATTTTCACTTTTTAAAGAAAATGAATGAAATAAAATTTTATATATTAAAATTGAGTGGGGGTTGGAATGAAATAATTAACTACTCTTGTAATTTAAGTTAAAAATGATTGAATGAATGACACTCGTCTCTTCCAAAAAGAATAAGTATTCACTTCTCATTCCTCTCATCCTCTTCATTTTGAAGAATAATTTGAGGACTAACAACAATTTTTTTTACAATAATTACTCGATTTTAATATAAAATTTTATTTTATTCTTTTTTCTTAAGAAATGAGAACTAAATGCAACATAAATTTTTTTTAAAACTTTATTTAATAGAGATTAAAAGTATCTGTATTCAACGTGGTACAATTTTAACCCAAAAAAAAAAATAAAAAATAAAATTATTATAGTCTGCATTTACGTAAAAGAAAGTGTGGGGGTTTAGTAAGCCGCTATGGGCCTATGGAATATGGCCTATAGGAGCTTGACTTTGTGCATGTTTGATTGAGACTGGTAGCCATGATTTACAAGTTTATGGGCCAAACTCGACCGAAAGTTTTATTTGGTGCATGAGTTTTCTAAACTTAGGTGGGCCAACTTCTTATTTCCTTTCATGTTGGCTCACCACAGTACATAGTTTATCATTTCTTCCATTTATGTTGGCCAACTTTTCTCTTGTTCTAACAAGATGCATTCGTTTTTTTGTTTGTTTTTTTTAATTTTAATTTTATTTAGTAATAGCAATCACTTTAATTAATGCAAAACATGTAATTATTTTAATTTGTACATGTAAATTATATTTGTAAAGTTACATAATTATTACTTAAGTTGTCCAAATATTATTGTGACATTTTATTTTTTAGACGTCCCAATATTATTTTAACATTTTTGTAAAATACTATTGATATAAATTGTCTAACTTATCCTTATTTAATAATTCATCAATCTAAAATTATAATACTATAAGGATAATTCAGATTTTTTTTTATAATCAAACACATTTTTTTAGGTTTCGTGATATTTCATTTGTTGCAATAATAGTGGGACCGATGGAGTATAATTTAATAAATTAATTAATTTTTTTTTAAGAAATATAAAAGTAAACAAGTATATATCAAACACTTTTTACACATAAATTTATGTATTTTTTAGTCATTTATATCATTTCAATTATAATCGCTACAATTGTTATTAAACAATAATTTACATTAAACTACATAAGCTAATAGCAACCAAATAAGATTTTAACTTTTCAAACTCAATTTCAATAACGGTTAATTTCAACTGCTTAAGTTTCTACCAAACGAATTATTTGACTAAATCGTTCCATATCCACGAGTCATATGATGAGAAAGGTTGACGTAGAAAATGCATAAGCCCGGGCCCACGGTGAATTTTAACAATTATCACTCAATTTATATATTTAGTGAGCCTTTTTTCTTTATTATTCATTAGTTTTATGTTAGATATCTTAAAGTATTATTAGAATAATAATATAGTTTATATATTAGTATTACTCATTTTGTTCCAAAATTATGAATACTTATAAAAATATGATTTTTAAAATTATTGTTTCATTATAATTTTGACATAAAATAAAAATATTTTTAAAATATTTTTTTCTTAGAAATTGTGTAAAATTTTATGTATATTTATTATAAAATGATAAATTCAAAATATAATGGTGTTTTATAATATTAAAATATAAATTTATCTCTAATAAATTTTAAAACGTATCAAAAAAGAATAACTTACTCCAAATTTAAAATAGAGATAATATAATTTTAATATGATTATTTCTTTTAACAAAAAAGTAGGTATAATATCGGTTAGTCTCTCATTATAATAATTAAGTCATATTAATATAGTTCGGATTATACACATTTAAGTATCTTAGTTGAGTCTTCCCCATTTTTATGCAGTTTGTTAGGACTCTCCTAATAAAATAATTTTCAAAATTTGAGTTAAAATTACATAGAATAATAAATATTTTATTGTGAGCAAAAAAAATGAATAAAAAACTTATAATATATTTATTGAAAATTTATGTAAATTAATATTAAAAGAAATATAATTTGTTCGTTGGATGGGTGTTTATGCTAGTAGTAATAATAACTATATTTCAAGTTCCGATATTAAAAGAAATATTAAAACTTCTTTTTTTTTTTTGGTCAAGTACAAGTTCAAATACCGAACGGGTATCATACAAGATTTATAACTATATTTCAAAAAAATAGAGGCTAAATATAAATATAATTTGGACAATCAAATAACTAGCGATATTTTTATATTTATTAAAATATGTTTAATTTTTTGTTGGCCCAAGATATAAATAACACTTTTTTTGGTCTCAAATTATATTTAAATTATATTTTTTAGGCGTATTTAAAAAATCTAAAATGGAGAAGGTAGTATAAAAAGTATGTTCTACTTTAATCCACAATGGGCACACCTAAGTAAACTAGTGAAACTTTATCTTTATTAAAATTAGTGTACTCAACCCAATAGGTAAGGATTGTATTTTCGTAATTTTCTAAATTGTTTACTATACTTTAGACATATTTTGAAGAATAAAAAAATATTTTTAAAGTTAAAGGAATTTTTTTTGAAAACACGGCCATCCCAAAAAAATTGTAACACTTTTATTTTTTAAATGCCTAAAAAATATTACAATATTTTTCGTTCTTAAAGTTTAAGCAAATAAAATTTTAATTTATTCTTAGTTTAACTATTATTTCACTACTTAAAATTATAATAATTAGTGCAATTAAGATAATTTTCTAAACACTAAATTATTTTTTTTTAATTCGTTAAAAGTTCAATATTACACTATTTATATGGCATATGGAGTAAAATTAAAAAATATATATTTCAAAACAAAAAGGCAAGTAGAAATAAATAAAGAGTAATTTTTATTTTGAGCCCCTAAATATACTTAATATTTTAAATTGTACATTATATTTTTATTTGTGTCAAATCATACATCTTAATTATTATTTTTTGCCTTGTTGCATCATCCGATCAAAAATTCATTTAATCTCTTAAAGTCGGCTAACATGTGATTTGCACGTGGATTCCATTTATCTTTAATAAAACTCACATGCAAAATACATGTCAGATGACGTTAAGAGATTAATTTTTTTTATTTAAAATTTATAAAATGACACAAAAATAATAATTAAAATATATAATTTAACACATTAAATATACTTTAGGGGTTCAAAATTGAATTTACTCATAAATAAATTAAGGACTCGTAGGAGAACTCCTTAGTTGACCTCGCCCGTAAAATATTACTATTGTAAGAGTATTAATAATTAAATAAAAGAAAAAGAAAAAAAGAAAAAGAAAAAGGGAAGGAAAACGAGATGGATTACAGATTACCCATTTAAAGCCCAAATTGACAATTCCTCCTCACGTGACCGCGATCATCGTCTCCCTTTAATCGTCAATATATCCGCAAGCGTATAACTTGACACCCCTAATTTGTCTGTTTCGAAACCCTAGATCGTCTCCTCTCAACCTCCATATCTAATTTAGCATCTTTAGAGAGAGAAGAGAAGCAAGCGATGGACGATAGCTGTGCTGTGTGTGCTGAAACCCTAGAATGGGTTGCCTACGGTCCATGTGGCCACAAGGATGTCTGCTCAAATTGTGTCGTTCGTCTTCGATTCATCTGCGACGATCGCCACTGTTGTATCTGCAAAGACGAATCCGACGTCGTTTTCGTCACGAAGGTCAGTTTCCCGAATTCCCCTGAATTAAATTATGTTGCTGGCAACTAGAATGTTGATCTTAGTGAATTACTACTCTCTTCTTTTTTTTTTTTAATCCCAATTTAGTTGTACTTACAATTAGCTTGAGAAAGTAATAATGTGGCTCCCAAAAGTTGGGTATGTTCTTGAAAATAAAACGTCGATTGGTCTATTTTGACCCTGAATTATTGTGTCTTTTTTCAAAACTAGGATAAAATAGTTGGCTACTTTAAAAAAACTGTACTTTGAGTACTTGTAGTTGATAAACGGTGATTTTGCAATTTCAAATCTATTTCTATAATTAAATTTGAAGACTGGTAGAGTTTTTGGCACGGTGATAATGTGTAAAGCTGTTTAATTTGAAAATCATTAAAAGCGAGCTGTTTTCACCATAGTTGTCGGTATCTTCCTACATGCCCTACGTATACAATAAGCGATATGGTGACAATAGTTGGTGGTGGTTCTCGTAAATGTTCAACAAACAAATTAAAGCCTTTTATCTTGCTAGAGTTGTTCTCTCGCTCTATGCAATTAGCATTTAATAGTGGTTGCTTATTCTTTTTTAAAGACCTTCATCTCGACTTTTTTCACTTTGCTTATCTTTTTCTAAAGACTTCATCTCCGCTTCATCGTTTCATGTTTCTTGTACATGGATTTAATAAATGCATAATCTTGGAGCTGAATATTTTGCAGTTTGGGTTATGTACTTAATTTAATTGGTGAAAGCCATGTTTTTTTTTTCTCTGTTTGTTTATGAATGTTACTTAGATAATATGGGCTATCAATCAAGCCTTTAGTTTGATCTTTAAAACTTCTTTCTAGACTTATTTGACCACTTGAATGTAAACTTACGAAAATGCTTTATTAGCCAATAAATTGATGTCTCTGTATAATTAGATATGTAATAATTGTATTTTGCATTCTTACAATAAGATTCTGATACTATATGCCATACGGTACATGACATGATTTGTGATTTGACAACAGCGGTTATTCCACTTTACGATAACTTATATTAATTGTCATTTATTGGTTTTGTAGGCTTTGGGAGACTACACGAGGACTTTAAACAACTTTTCTGTGTTGCCATCTCAAGCGCATGAGGGACGGGTGGGGTCATACTGGTACCATGAGGACACACGGGCATACTTTGATGATTTGGATCACTACAAGATGATTAAGGCCATGTGCAAACTTTCGTGCAGCATATGTGACAAGACGGAGGGGCAGCCACCGCCTGGTGACGGGTCAAGGAGAAGAGGAAACAATAATATTAGGACCATTGAGCAGCTCAAGGGTCATTTGTTCCACCAGCATAGATTGCTTATGTGTAACTTGTGCTTGGAAGGAAGGAAGGTAATAAATATCTTTGTTCTGGTCTTCTTGTTCTTTTATATATTACTCTGTAGAAATTGAGCTAATTAAATTTTTTTAAGTGCATTGAATGAATCAGATATTTATTTGTGAGCAAAAACTATATACTAGAGCACAGTTGAATCAGCATAGAGACACTGGGGACTCTGTGGTGGATGGAACTGAAAGTGAAAGAGGTGGCTTTATGGGCCACCCTAAGTGTGAATTCTGCAGAACCGCTTTTTATGGGGAGAATGAGCTCTACACACACATGTCAACCGACCATTATACCTGCCACATATGTCAAAGGTAAATGATTGTATCTTGTTCTTTAACTTATTTTACATTTGGGTATAGATATTATTGTATACAATTTGACTCATTATTATTTTATTATGCAGGCAGAACCCTGGACAATACGAGTATTACAGTAATTATGAGGATTTGGAGGCAAGATGAGTTTTATTATTATGTTAGATTACAATATCTAATTCATCTATAACTACTTCTAAATTATTCCCGACTGAAACAATTTACTTTTTTTCCCTTACAGGGCCACTTTCGACAAGGGCATTTTCTGTGCGAGGATGAGGCCTGTCTTGCTAAAAAATTCGTCGTCTTCCAATCTGAAGCTGAAATGAAGGTACTCATTTGTGCACATTATTTATTACTTTTTTTTTTCTATACAACAGAGTATGAAATAGATATGTGGGTATTTTTCTTATGAGGATATTAATTCTTATTCCATGGAGGGGAATACCTTAAACCTATTTTTCTTTGTTGTTTATTTCTCAGATCTTTCTAATTTTTTAATATCTTTTACCTATTCAGAGGCATAGTACTTTGGAGCATGGAGGGCGTATGTCTCGTTTTCAACGCAGTGCTGCTCTTCAGGTATGTATGTTATTCGTTGATTCCTTTAGTACTGGCAATTAGTGAACCTTTTTTCTATTTTTATTCTCGATTAATTGCGCCTTGTTTACTTTTTGTTGGTCAGATACCAACCAGCTTCCAATATAGACGAAGCAATGAACACGATAATCGACGTGGAAGAGGAAGAGGACGGGCATTCAGGCCCAATCGTGCTGATGCCGACCTTTCTATGGCCATTGAAGCCAGTTTGGAGTCTAGTAATAATACAGATGTCAGAGTTAATACTAATGATCTGTCAAATACCCCGGTAGTTTCTAATTACGGAGACTCTAGTGATATCGATCCACTTATTCAACCTTTTGAATCTTTAGCTACTACCGACTCTGCTCCACCACCTTCAAGATATCTTCAGGCCGCTTCCAATAATTCAAGGCATGGACCACTTCAAGAATCTTCTTTTCCTCCTCTCGTCTCCACGGCACCTGATGCTAGTCAACAGAGGCCCAGGCCTGAGCCTGAAGGTCTGCCTAGAAACACTATGGTGGAACACCTACGTCGTCAGAATAACAGAACTGGGAACTTCATTAATTCAACGACTCAGGCACGGCCAGCAGCAATGCCAACAAACACTCAGGCATGGCGCGCATTACCAAGTCGCGCTCCTGTGACACCGGAAACTAGACCCCCCGCAAATATTGCACCTGGGCCATCATCATCTAGTTCTAGTCAAAGTAGGCCAGCGATGAGCAATGCGCCCACAACATCAAGTTGTGCAAGTCTTACCCAAGCTCGGCCCGCATCTGTTAATAATGGCCCATCATTATCATCCAGCTCTTCGAGCTCTTTGAGAAACTGGGGAAACTCCAACTCCAATAGTAGGATTAGCCATTCTACATCAGCTCCAAATCTCGTTGGGTCTGATTTTCCTTTGGTTTCTGCAGTGCAGACCGGCAAACCTCCAGCTAGTAGCCAGCCTCCGGCTGTTCCGAATGTGGAAGAAGATGCAAAAATTGCCGCCAACAATGCTTTGGTGGAGAGGATACGGGCAAGTCTAGCATTTGATGCAGACAAATTTGCTGCCATTAGAGAGAAAACTATACAATATCGTCATGGTAAAATTGATGCTAGCATATATTTAACGTACGTGGAGGAGTTTGGCTTAACACATCTTATTTTTGATCTGGCCAATATGTGTCCCGAGGCTGAGAAGCAGAGAGAACTTATTGAGACATACAACGCCAATTCTATGAACAATTTCAAGAAAGCTAAAGGAAAGTCAGAGGATAATTTTGCAGATAACATTATAAGCACTGTAAGGAAGCTGCAGCAGTCAAGCTACAGGCCTTTAGAAGACGAGGTGGAGACATTATCTAAGGATGGATACCGAGCTGTCAAGGGCAAAAAGGTGATTCCTCATGAACCGCTGACGGTGGTAAATTCATCTAACCAGCCAATGGTGATCGTCCAAGGTAAATCGCAGCCAGTTGATGGAGGATCTAATACCGTCAAGAGAGAAGATGGAGGAGATGGTAATAGAAATAAGCAGCAGAGAAAGAAAACCACAAAGTTTCACAGGGCCCGATTGGGTGATGGATCAATGGCAGCACTTTTGGATATGAGAAATTATGATGCTGATCCTGAACCTGATCCAGATTTGGATGGAAACAACTCTGGGGAAGCGATTCCTGTACGTGGTGTTTGGCGAAATGGTGGAGGTCACAGGCTTATGGCTAAGACTTCGAGAAAATGAGTAATATAACTTGACTTGTGTAGCATTTTTTGAGATACCTGCATCCGTCATCATCTTGTCCGATTTGTTTGAGTAAGTTTTGGTGGTGAAAGTAGGGCTTCTGTAAGTTCCCCTTTCGATGATGTGGCGTGGCAATATGGTTATATTTATAATGTATGGCGTGGCAATAAGGTTATATTTATAATTTATTTTTGAGAGACATTTAGTGAATGCTTGGAAAAACGAAAACGATTTTGGGAAGAAAATGGTTTAAATAGCCTGCCCCTTTAGATTCTTTTGTGGTTATGTGAGTTCATTTAATTGCCAAACTGTTTCTTGAATAAGCTGTTTAGAAATTGCCCCATCCAAAAATTTAGTTAGGTTGGTTTTTTTATTGACTGGCAGCCCGGCATTAGAAAAAATGTGGTACAAGTTGAGAACGATATGTCAACCAACGTGTTTGATGTAGGCTCAGTTCGATATAAAACAAATATGTTATATAAAATATTTTTTGAGAAAATAGTTTTTTTTTAAATGACTTAGTTTTTTATGTTTGATGGTTAAGTTAAAAATGAGGTTAAAATTATATTTTGATATTTAATTTTTGAAATAAATTTAACAATTATGTTATTGTAAATTAATATAAGTATATTTTAATTTTTTAAATAAGATAAATTACGTTCTTAAAATAAAAATTTGAATTTATTTTTATGTATGTGTATGAAAACTTAACACTATGATATAATAATAAAAATGTTCATAGCTTATAAGAAAAAAAATTAATAAGATAGTGGTTTTGAAAATTTTTAAGAATAAAGAAATTTAAAATTTATAAAATATGTGTATATTCAATATGAAAATATTAATTATACATATATTGTGAAAATAAAAATAAATGTACTTATTTTAAATTAAAATAAATAAAAAGATGATAAGAGTGATTAAATAAAAATGTTATGAAAAATGATAGAAAAAGACAATACTGAGACTTTTGGGAAAATGACTTCCGAATTTAAATTTATAAGTCATTTTTCTGAAATAATAAAAAAAAATTTCGTTGACTGGAAAATGATTTCATATTGATTAGATTTTTCCTGATATACCAAATACTGAAAAATTTAGAAAACGTTTTAACAAATGGAGCCTTAGATTGTTTGTGCTTCATTTCTTTTTCTGGTAATTATTTTATATGTTGATTTTCTTGGTAGCTTAATCAACAAATCATGTACCAATGCTGCACTTGGAGTTGTTAGTAAATGTATAATAGTTGATCTATTCCAAAACTAGATATAATTTTGAAAAGAAATTGACTTTACAAGTAATGTAGTAGTGATGACTTGCTATAAAATCCATATCTCGTTGTCCAAGATCTTGATAGAATTGTTGGTTATTTTTGGTGGGGTTATGATGAGCATTTTAAGAAAACTCGTTGGATTTCTTGGGACAATATTGCTAAATCAAGAAATTTGGGTGGGCTTGCAATTAGGTTTTTATAAATTTGTGAATCGAGCCGTTCTCGCTAAACAAACATGGCGGATTATCTCTTAATCCTAAATCTCTTACTGCATCTGACCCAAAAGCATCGAAGCTCAGACTCCTGGGGGGGTGGAAGGGAATTATGAAAGGTCGAGATAAAGTTTACTCGTATACTGCACCACATCAGAGACATCTGGTACTTGCCACTAGTTTACATCCAACTGATGATGATGAATTGATGATATGCTTCGTAGGAGAATGGAGATTTACCGGTAGTGGTGGTCTTTTAGCAAAATTACTCTTGAAAAAGCGGCCCTCCCTCCAAAAGTTGTGATTATTTTTTTTTGCAAGGTTTTGAACAATGGTCCGAGTTTTCACGAGCAGTTTGGTTCAGCACACCTTTGGATAAATCCATCTCATTATCAAACGGACCATAAATAATATCTAATTTTGGAACGGAGCAATATTAGATCGCAGATAAAGAAAAATCAACAAATTTGCGAATATGACTTCAACATCTCAGATCCTTCAACAATTTACAAAGCTGATGATTTAGCTTACAGTTTATTCACACACGTACTGTATTGCACAATTTAGGTAAAATATTCACACATGAAGCAAATTGCCAGAAATTAATTTACAAACTTCAATGTTCATATATGTTGGTAGTACAACCAAAGGTCTTCTCACTGCTGTAGCACATGTAAAGGAACCCATCTTCATCCTTGAATGATTCATAAACCGACTCCATCACACTCGCTGCAATTTATTATGAACCGGTAAAGAAAGTTAATGAGACCATTTCAGATGAATATTCAAATCAAATAGTAGTTAAAAAAAAATTTAAATAAAATTGTGGGACATGCTACTGAACCTACATGTTTGGGGTAATGTATTATTGACAAAAATAAAGAGTGCTTTTCCAGGAGCGAGATGCAGTCTGCCACTCAAGACGTGAATGAATTGCCCAACGGACATGTCCCGGGGGACAAGGTATCTGTTGTAAAAAGGAGATCAGAATTGAATAGGAATGATTGGATTATGTACAGGTTAATAATTGTGAGAAGGAAAACAATATTATTAGCAATGATCTGTCATCCTTAACTGCAAGGAAAAACCAATTCAAGACCTGCAAAGATCTTTTTTATTTAATAAAACTCTATTTTAGAAAAATTATGATGATATGTTGTTGCTGACTTCTAGTTACCAAATGAAACACAGAAACCCCTTCTATGTCCAGAATCACGTTTTCAAAGGCGTTTAGGACAAATCTCGGGAACTCCTAAAACCGTCCAAAATGTGAATGGACTTCATTTTTCTATTTTAATTGCACACACACATTAATATTCTGACTTAATATTGGTTGTTCAACAACACATTTATAGTACATTATTTCTTAGAACAATCAACTTATTGATGTAACAACTTTTCTAAAATTTATTCTTATTATGAACAAAAGTACCTAACGTGTCAAGTATGTTCTTGTCATTGTTACTATCCTTTTTTTTTTTTTAATGATAAGTACTTGTCAGGTTACTATTCTCTCTCTGGTAAAGACCATGAGAAAGTAGTTTCATCTAGTCAATCCAGGTATTAGGAGGGTTTAATTAGTAAAACAACGAGAAAATAGATAGCATTCACAGGTGACCTCTCCCTCCCCACCCAAACGCAAATATAGAAGGAAACAAGGAAAAAGATTTTCCGTTTGTCAAAACTTATTTCAAAACAGTTTAAAGCTTCTTTGTTAATTTAAATAAGCTATAAGATGTAAAAGAATCACCTATAGATCAGCTTTTTCAAATAAGCTGAAAATATTGTTGTACTCAACCTATATCTTTTTGAAAATCAGTTAAAACACTTTTAATATAACTTATTTTTGAAAATAAACTATAAGCTGATGAAATAAGCTATGCCAAATAGGGCCAAATTATCTAAATATGAATATCCACTAGTGTACATTGGAAAGGAAGACTAATCGCAGGGTGGGAAAAGTGTCATTTAACCAATAAGATAAATAAACACAATTTAATTAATAGGTATGGTCCACTCCTAATTATTGTCTAAAATTGTCTAGACTGAACAAATATGTGGATAATTTTTTTGCGCCCTAGCGGCTTTTGGACTGTATTAGGTTTAGGAGGGGAGTTTCCTTTTTGAGACACTTTGGAGATCTTTTGTACTCCATGTTTACATGGGACCTCCACATTTTAGCGGTTTTCTTTAATATATACTCCTTGTCCCTAAAAGGATGACTTAAGTACCAAGAAACAAATTCCCCAAAAGGATGACTTGAAGTACGAAAGTAAAAGGTATAAAGTGGAGTAAAGACCTTTTTCCGCAATGTACTTGCTTTATAACAATTTATTGGACCCACCAGAATTAAATTTAATCCAAGTACGAGGGTAGAATTGTAAGTCACTTTATACTCTCTCTTTTAGCTTGACTTTATTAGTATGTGTTGCATATTTTACTTAAGGAGGCATTCTTTTTAGGACGGACAGAGTAATTACTGATGGGAAAACAAACTGCCTACATTGCACATTTCAAGTAACTAGTGTGCACCAACTTACTAAAAAAGAGTAACCAGTGGCCAGTACAATCCTTCACATCTTATATTTAGGGCAGCCAAGTGAAAGCAAGAACTTACTTTTTCTTCTCCATATCTGGAAGGTCAGTCTTTGAATACCTTTCAGCCACCACCTGCATAAGATATTAGCAAAAAATTACATTTAATAAAAAAAACTATGAAAGAACAAACTTGACCTACCATAAAAGAATGTATGATGTCTACATCTAGACTGAACAAATATCAATTTCTACAAGGCATAAGAAAAGTTGGACTCTAAATATCAATTTCCGGTCATTTCCTACTTTTTATGAAAAAACTCTCACTGATGTTATTTTTCTCTAATATTTTTTTTTTTTTTAAAAATTGGAACCCATAAACCGTAATTAACTAAATAAACATTGCATGTGCAGTTCAACGAGCTGTTATGAATCAAAAGAGGCATAGATTGCAAGAACAATAATTACAGGCCAACAGCTTGTTATTCTCTGTCTTGTGGAACCTAATCAAAGTTGTAAGTTAAGAGCAGAAGAGAAACAAAATAGAGTAAAAATTTGTGATTATTTTACCTTTTTTGGTGGGTTTCCAAAGCCTAAAATAAGTATAGGAGTACAAAGTATGAACTTGACAAAATACAAAAACTCACTAATCTGTTCCTTTCACTTATATTCTAAATTCCTCTCTTTCAGCCTAACCAAATATTCCTATCATAAGAAATACCAACTCCCATTTTGATGTTTTAGATGTCATCAAATTACACAAAGTGAGATCAAATACCACCACCAACACTTAGTTCTTTATTTAACAGCTGATCATAAATACGAACACAGATATAATTAAGTATAACCGGATAAGTACATAAACACATAAAGTGGAAGTAAGTAATAGTTTCTGGATATCAGTTTGTGCTTCACCTGCGAATATATAAAGTGATTGATGACAATTGACGAACTCAGAAGTTGATTAACAAACAAAGATTCAATTTTTACGAGAAAGGGTACATACAGGGATTCGATCAGGGTATTTGGCGATGATATCTTGTGATTCTTCGCATCGTTCATCTGCAGTTAATTGGGATTTAAACAAAATTAAAAAGGTTATGAATTAGAGATGATAATATGATGAATTTGGGTTTTTTAAGTTACCAACCAAATGTGAATTCGTCTTTGAAGGATGTGGTCTTTCCCATCTACGTACGTATCTTCTTCGATTTTTCACCACCTGTTGTTTATTGTTTGAATATGTTGCAGTAAAACGAAGAACAGAAGAGACGTAGCAGCAGAAAAGTAGCAATGGATGACTTTAAGGAAGCTTATATTAGTAGATTGATGGTTTGAGGAAAACAAATCTTGAGGTTGGCCAAAGGTCAAAGGGTGTTGCGTTTCAGATAATTTAGATAATTTTGATGAAGTATATGCTGCTATAACGTCAACATCTTGCGTTTCGGTGCCTAAAATGTCAAAACTTTTTAAAATTAAAAATATTTTGAATTTTAGTAAATTAGGTATATTAAGTTTTAAAATTTAAATTATGATATAAATTTCTTAAAATTTTAAATTTTATATGAAATAATATTTTATATATAATTTATAATATTAATTTTGACATTAATTAAAATAAAATAAATTTAAATTTAAATTTAAATTTAAATTTTAAAATTTACAAATATTCTTAAATTCCAACATATAAATATTTTTAATTTTAAAACAAAAACATAATTGTCAACCTCTCAAATCTCATATGAATCGACCTTTGAGTTATTCCGAGTCGAACAAGAAACGAGTTAAGTTTTATTGGTGACTCTCATAAAACAGAAACTCTTACAAATTATACTAGTTTATGGCCTATTTTTAAAAATAAATTATCTTAAAAGTATGTGTTTTAGTTGATTTTAAAAAATATATATATATATAGGTTAAGTAGAATAATATTTTTTACTTACTTAAAAAAATTGACCAATATATATATTTTTATCTTTACAACTTATAACTTATTTAAATTGACAAATAAATTATAAATTATGCCAAATAACTCTTACAAGTCAAACTTTGAGTCAACAAAAAATCTATCAAATTTAAGAAACATTGAGAATACTAAAAGATTTCAAACATTTAAATTGTTTCAAGTAGGGTTGTAAATAAGTCGAATCGAGTCGAATATTGACATATTTAGATTCTACTCGTATATTTAACGAACTTAAAATGAAGTTTGTGTATGTCTCGTTTAACTATCGACAAGACCAAATACGAATCGAACCCGAGTAATTTGAAACTTTCGAGCGAATATCATCGAACATCAATACAAAAAAATAATTTGATAAAGTCTAAATAATTTATCGAACTTTAAAATGTGGTAATATTATACTCGTTAATAGTTGAATCGAGTTCAAATTAAACTTTTAATTGAGCGATTTTGAATAAATCTCGAACCGTTTCGTTATATTTACGGCCTTAGTTTCAAGTTGCTAAAATGAAGGATATTCAATCGTTATAATGTAAAGCTCATCTTAATTTTAAGATTGATATAATTATAATAACATAATTAACTCTTTTTTATTATCATTTTTCTTGGATTTGTATTTTTTTTTTACAGGTTTCATCTTTTAATGTAGTCTATAACTTATTTTATTAGTTTCTTTATTATTTATTTTAAAATTTTTACGAGCCATGAGTTGAATCTAGCAATGAGTTTGTTAGAATACGTAACGGAAGTTGTTTTATATATTTATTGAATGAATAATTGATTACAAAATATGGGTATATATAGTGTAGAAAACCTAAACCATAAATAACTCTAATTCTAATCAGGAAACCATAAAGGACTATAACTATAATCCCTTTTATTATGTTAACATTCCCCCTCAAACTCAAGATGGTTGAGTCGACAACAACTTGAGGTTGGAAACAAGATCACGAAAACGAGTTGGCGAACGAGTTTTCGTGAAAATGTCAGCTGTTTGTTCAAGTGTGGAAACATATTGAAGATGAACTGTTCCACGATAAATGTGTTGACGAATAAAGTGACAATCAGTTTGGATATGCTTAGTCCGCTCGTGAAAAAATCATTGCGAGCAATCTTTATGGCACTCTGACTGTCGGTGTGAAGAACAGTTGCTGAAGGAAGTGACACACCCATATCAGTTAAT
>JAUMHB010041880.1:19198-35746 GCA_032359685.1 Pittosporum tobira
GTCCGACGGTCTGTCGAACTTTAAACGTATTAATTTTCTTTGATTTTTATATAAAATTTAAGTCATTTCAAAATTGTATTTATATTTTTAAAAAGTATTTTTATATGTACAATATTTTTGTAAGGAATAAAACGATTAGACATTTTCGTTTTCTCTCTGTAAGCAAATATGAACCGTCGGGGGTCCGTGCCGAGGGGTTCGGAAATTGCTTCGGTGCGTGTATAGTTCTCTTTCCACCTGATAAAACCTCTAATACACAGAGAGCAAGAAAGAAGAAAGCTATACAAGAAAAGATTAGAATTAAATACAAAGAAAAATCAAAGAAGAGAGAAATTGAAAGAAAAAGAAAAAATAAATCAAACCCAGTTTTTCTTTTTCTCTCTGCTCTCTTCCCTATAAATTCCCCGGCCCTTCATTTCTCTTTCTTAAGAGATACTACGTACATACATATATACACACACAGGGAAACTTGAACAAAAACAAACCCACATTCTCATTTACTGAGAATTCTATTCGAATAGAATCAAAATTTAAAATTTTCGGTTTCAAGATTTTGAATTGTTCTTACGGTCATATGCGTCTGAATTATGGCAAGTGATAGAATTGTGGAGTTCTCTGTGACTTCTATGGTGGAAGATGTTATTCAGCAGAATGGAAAGAGATTAAGTGACATTGATTTGGCATCAAGGAAAGCTAATGAAGCTTGTACGACGCCTTTCTTTATTTCTTGATTATTGTGTTGTTTAATTGTGTTTCCCCAAATTTGATTTGAATTGTGATCTGGGTTTTAAATTTTATTGCATGTTACCAGAGATAGACTTCTCACTACATGTGGAATGTAAGCTATATTGACATTTCACTTAATTTATTGAGCTTCATAAATTTCTGTGATCAGCCGTTTAACATTTTCCCCATCTAATACCCCTTTCGTTCTTTTGGTATAATACTCAATCCGTTTCACAAAAGAGTCACATTTGAAAAATTCGCAATTATTAAAGATATATTTTATTCCATGTTAATCATCAATTTAGAATTGTATTCTTTTTGTGGAACAAAAAATATTTGAGAATAGCCGGGATAAATTTATGATCAATAGTCACAAGGATTGGTCTTATAGTAGGTTAAATTGGGTTTGTTCTGGTGTTGGTTTTATTTGAAAGAATTTATTATTGGGGGATGTTAATTTGCAGCAACAAGAAGATATGAAGCAGCCGGGTGGTTACTAAAGATGGTTGGAGTTGTTGGGGTTAAGGACTTGCCTGCTCAGCCTTCAGAAGAAGAATTCAGGCTTGGGTTGCGAAGTGGAATTATCCTTTGCAATGTTCTCAATAAAGTCCGATTGGGTGCTGTCTCAAAAGTGGGTTTCGTTTTGCATCTTTGTTTTAAAAAATTTAGAGTTATTCCCTTCTGTTGAATTGTTAGTTTCAGTTTGTTAAATGTTGCAACTTGTCATTTTGGCTTAGGTAGTTGAAGCACCTTCAGATACTGTTATCATCCCCGAGGGGGCTGCTCTGTCTGCATTCCAATACTTTGAGAATGTTAGAAACTTCCTTGTAGGTGTCGAGGAAATGGGGATTCCAACCTTTGAAGCCTCTGATCTTGAACAGGTATGTGTGTGTGTGTGTGATTTTTGTACCATTAAGCAATTTTCTCTAGGCGTTTTATTTTGGTTTGAATTCTTGTGGAAATTTAGTATTCGATTTGAAGCAAAGTATATATCCTCCGAACAAATGCACCATATTCTTATAGTTGCCATTTGATATATTTTCTGGTATGGTCTTAAATTACAGGGAGGGAAATCTTCGAGAATAGTGAATTGTGTACTAGCACTGAAGTCATATAGTGAATGGAAAGAAAAAGGCGGACATGGAACATGGAAATTTGGTGGAAACTTGAAGCCTTCCCCAAGTGGGAAGCAATTTGTACGGAAAAAATCAGAAGCATTCATGAATTCTTTTACAAAGAGCAAGTCTCTGGATAATTTGTCTGGCGAGGATCTTGGGCATGACCTTAGCGACACAGTTTGTGACTTTTCTTGTTTAAAAATATATGATATCATGCTCGGTATATTATAATAATAACTCTAATTTATTGTGTTTTCACTCTAATTTTCAGGGTGGCTCACTCCCCTTTCATGTTCTTGTTCGTGAACTTCTTTTAGATAAAAAGCAAGAAGAAATTCCAATAGTAAGTTTTCCAGAGCTTGTTAATTTTGAGTTCCAACAGGTATGAATAATTAGTAGGTGTATTGACTAACATTGAGATATCTTGAGAAACTAATTGAGTGATAATATTTCATCTAATAAATGTTAGTCTTTCCATGATCTCTGAAAAATCTGCACAATGATTTTGGGAACATATGTTTGCCTAGAATATCACTTATGAAATGAAACAAGCTTATCCTCCTATCAATATGAAAAGGATATTCTTTATGAATTTTAATGCATTAATTCTCTGTTTTGAGATAAAGAAATCAAATTGCAGGTTATAGAAAATTTGATAAGTAAAGTTACAGCAGAATTCGAGCGTCGCTTAGCAAGCCAAAATGAACAGGTATGGAGACATGTGTGTGTGCAATCAACAGGTATGGAGATGTGTGTGTGTGTGTGTGTGAAATACATTGTCATGCAAGGCTCCTTTCTCATGTCTCTTTTATGCTTTTTGCTTAATCAGTAATACATTTTTTCCCCAAACACGGAACATAAACCAATTGATTTTTCACCCAGTAGAAGAAGAATTACAATACACATTATAGTTTTCTTATAGAGATTTGTTAACGCTTAACACTATTTGGTTATTTAACAGGCAAAAGAAACCATGAAAGATATGGATGTCTCTTGCGCTAATGAGTCTCTGCCTAACCCTGCTTCTGGAGAAATGAAGGTTTCTTTCTCAATTAACAGATACATATGTTCTTGTGGTTTTCTTATAGAGAATTTGTAAGTTCAATACTACTATTTGGTGATTTAACAGATAAAAGAAAGTACGGAAGATTTGGACGACGTCTCTTGCACTGATGAGTCTCTCCCAGATCCTGCTGCTGGCGAAACTGAGGTATCTGTTTCTTGTTCAAAAGCTACATAGTTTAAATTCAAGCAATTTAGAAAATTCCATGGTGCAGTTTATGATATCTGCATATTAAATCCAATTGCGTTACAAATTCTTCTGACATTTTTCTCCATATTTTGTCATAATTAAGGTCAAAGAGACAGAAACCTCAAACTTGGTAGCAGAGGAATATGATGATGAAAAAATAGATATACATGATGATGAAATCGACGCCAGGAGTTTGAAGCAGCAAATGCTGGTCGAACAACAATACAATGATTTACAGATATTCAGCCTGTATATTGGCTACACTTATTAACTTGGAAATTTCCATGTTATCTGATTAATTCATATTGTAGGTATTGAAACATGCCGTCTCTACTGCAAAAGCTGATATGCAATTTCTGCAACTGAAGTATCAAGAGGAGTTCAACTCTTTAGGTATAGCATTATATTAAATTATTGAATGCTATAGAAGTGGGGTATGGGAAGTTAATTTAAAACCTAGCTTGCCTTTGACAGGTGGACATCTGCATAGTCTTGCTTATGCTGCTTCAGGATATAAGAAAGTTTTAGAGGAAAACCGCAAGCTTTATAACCAAGTGCAAGATCTAAAAGGTGAAATACCGGTGGTGAAAATAGTACTCCCCCCTGATTCCACAAAAAGGTCACAAATTGACATGTTGAAGTCAATTCGGGTAATCCTATAATTAAAAGTTGATGTGAGTTCATTTCGAGTTTTGAAAATAATTTGTAGATGGTAGTACTTTATAGATAATTTCCAATATTCATATTTGTATTGACTAAAAACTAATAAACTCACATCATTTTAGGATTCCACAAGTTGACTTTAAAAAGTTAAAATGGATTTTCCTCGTGGAACGGAGGGAGTAACAATATTTGATGCTGTTATGGTACCGTGAAGAGTATAACAAATGCTTAATGGTTACGTTAACTTGTTTCAATAGGAACTATTAGAGTGTACTGCCGAGTGAGGCCTTTCTTGCCTGGACAACCAGATAGTGGGAGCACTGTGGGTCATATGGGTGAAGGGAAAATAACCCTCATCACTCCTTCAAAGTACGGAAAAGAGGGACGGAAGTCATTCACTTTCAATCAAGTTTTTGGTCCATCTTCAACCCAAGGTCATCTCTAAATTGCTTGTCTTTCTTATAGATACTCCAATTTTCAACAATTCATGTTAAAAAGCAATTTTTTGTCCTTTATTTATTATCTTTACAGAAGAAGTTTTTTCAGACATGCGACCTTTGATTCGGTCTGTCCTTGATGGTTACAATGTGTGCATATTTGCATATGGTCAAACAGGATCTGGGAAAACTTATACCATGGTAAGAGATGTTAAGAACAACAGATTTGGGTCATTTTATACCTTCTTTTATCTGATGTGATTCTATTGTTTATGTACAGAGTGGGCCCAATGATCTCACAGATGAAACCTTAGGTGTAAACTACAGGGCATTGGGCGATTTGTTTCTTCTATCGGAGCAGAGGAAAAACATCATTCGCTATGAGTTTTTTGTGCAGATGATTGAAATATACAATGAGCAAGTCAGGGATCTCCTCGTGACAGATGCTATTAATAAAAGATATCCTTCAGTCTAATTTTATCAAAATTGATATTCATTTTGTTTGTCTAGGTTCTAGAGTTTAGTCTAATTCAAATTTCCTTAACTACTGAACACATTAGAAATTCGTAATAATTCTGCTAACGGCATAAATGTTCCAGAGGCAAATCTTGTTCCAGTTGCATCCACACCTGATGTTATAAATTTAATGAAACTTGGACAAAAAAATCGTGCTGTTGGTTCCACAGCCATGAATGATCGTAGTAGTCGTTCTCACAGGTATTTCTACTCTTCCTTTATTTTCTTCTCCTTCTTTCTATTCCCTGCTTTCCAGAAAAGGAGTGTCATTTGAAACAGTTGCAGGTACGAAGGATATATTTTCGTTCCACATTTATCCCTAAGAATAATAAGTGGGTAGTTTGGTTCTTGGGTATGATAGCAAAATTGTGTGCATCTGGTCGACCTGTATTATCTAGGAAGCAAATAAGTGGTCCTTCCTAGATATATATGTCACAGACTTCTATGAAATCACCAGGATATTATAGTCTACTTACTTTTAATGATTCTTAATTCCTTATACAACCTTTTTCTGATATGCTGCATTTTGATTGTCAGACACCGATTCTAATTTTATAATGTCTTAAATTTTACGGCATAATGTTTTTGCAGTTGCCTGACTGTTCATGTTCAAGGAAAAGACCTGACATCTGGGGCAGTTATTCATGGTTGTATGCATCTGGTTGACCTGGCAGGTAGTGAAAGAGCAGACAAAAGCGAGGCCGTGGGAGATAGATTAAAGGAGGCACAGCATATCAACAAATCTCTGTCTGCTCTCGGAGATGTTATATCTTCTCTTGCCCAGAAAAATGCACACGTTCCTTACAGGAACAGTAAACTCACACAGTTGCTCCAAGACTCTCTTGGTATCATTTCCATATTTTAGCATATGAAAAAATATTCTCTTTTGTTTTTTCTCATTCTAATAAAATTTTCTTAATAAAAATTATCAGGAGGGCAAGCCAAGACCCTAATGTTTGTTCACATCAATCCGGAAAGTGATGCTATAGGAGAAACAATCAGTACACTTAAATTTGCTGAACGAGTTTCTACTGTTGAGCTTGGTTCTGCTCGAGCAAACAAAGATAGTGGTGAAATCAAGGAGTTAAAGGAACAGGTTATTACACTTTCCGTAAAGTAAATATAGAGGATGAGATAAGAATACAATATATTTTCTCCGTTCCACAAAGTAAGTCCCATTTCTTAATATTATTTTTCCACAAAAAAGTTCCGTTTGCAATGCTGGAAGTATAAAAATTACATGATGTTCTTAAGTTAAACATCACAATTTCTCCATCGTAAGCAATCATTATATTTATGTTGCATTTGGTTCCCATTCCTTGCGAAAAAGAAATGGAATGAAATTTTACATTGAATGAAATGGTTAGTTAGCCCTATAATGTAAGTTGAAAATGAGAGAAGGAATGGAATGGATGAAACCCACCTCCTCCAAGAGGAATAAGCATTCACTTCTCATTCCCTCATCCTCTTCATTTTCAACAAAAATTTTGAAACAAAACAATACATATCCTTCCAACCACCACCCAAATTCAATATAAAATTTCATTTCATTCCTTTTCCTTAAGGAATAGGAACTAAACACAACATTAGTGTAAATATGGGATTAAAATGTGCCTTAAAGTTTGTAAATTTTACAAATGGGACTCATTTTGTGGAATGGAGTGAGTATATACTTCCTCCCATCCTAATTAAACTATTTTCTCGTCATGTTGTGAACTCTATATTTAAAATTTCAGTTTAGATGTTAAATATGATTCTACAGAAGAAACATACACTATTAAATTCTGTGTCTGTTATCTGCATTGCTTCATTGCTTAGAATGCATGCCAAAAACACTTTTCAAGAGGACAAACAAAGAAGAAAGGAGGAGTGCTTATATAAGTTCCTGGAGAGGGCTTGTCTTAAGGCTATTTAGTTGTTTTCATTATTGGTTTTTTCTTATCGCCCTTATATTTCTTGGAAGCCCCTTTTGGCTGTGGATATGTTTTTTTTCTCTTCGTGCTGAAATTGACCGTTTTGTTTGTGCCCTTTTAGATTGCTAATCTTAAGGCAGCCTTGGCTAAGAAAGAGGGAGAAAACCTTCAGCAATCCAAGTTGGTCAGAATGATGTCGGCTGGTGCTTTAAATTCCAATCCTAGCTGGCAGGTCACGAACAACTCCAAACCAAATCCGAGAAGGGAGAGCTTAGAAAATCAAGAAATGATAATGGCGTCACCTCCTTGGGAAGTACCAGGTTCAGGAAATTGGGTTGACAAAGTCATGGTCAACAAGCAAAATGGAGTTAGGAAAGATGAAACCACGTTAGGACAACAATCGGAAGAAGATGCTAAATCCTTGCCCGAGACGTTTGGTCAGGGAAATATCCCTGACCCGGCAAAGATATACCCGGAACAACCTATTAACAAATTTTTTGGCAGCAAAAATGAGAGCCCAGATCATGAAATGTGCAGGAGTAGATCCGACACTGCTATAACTACTGATGAGTCCGATGACCTGGATGCTGCGACTACAACTAGTGACTCGTCTGAAGCAGATTCCCTTTGGCAACTTACTGTTCCCAAATCAACCACCAATATTCCGAGTGTGATGGGATCAAAACTTAAGAGACTGAGTCCGAAGCAGGCAAAGAGTAGTCCCGAAGTTAGGTACCACATCGTATTACCTTTCTCTTCTCTATTTATATGGACTGCTGCTCCGATTACCTGCATTGCTTTTAGACTTTTAGTAACCATACTTGTATTGTCCCCACGGTTCAACAAAAACAGTCACACGCATTTGACTATTTATTTGTTGTAGTATAAAATGACACAATATTCTCAAATTAGTTATCCTAATTTCATTATTATTACACCACTAATGAACCAATCACTCATTATGTTAGGGGTAAAAAGCTCTATTATTGTAAATGCATAATTTTTTAAGTCTAAGCTATTCTTTTTGTCCTTAGGAGTTTAATTCCGCAACCATCATATAAGAAATTATCGAATGGGGTTGCTTCACCGTTGCACAAGAATGCAAGGCAACCAATTTCTGTTGATATGAAGAGAAAATCTGGAAGTGGGAGGTGATAAAATGCTGACATGGCAGCCAGTTTCTTTGGCTTTTCTTGTAGATGGGGAAGAAAGATTGATGGAGAGATTTTATAGCAAGTGGAAGTGACAATAGTTATATAGTGGTAATTACTTGTAGTCAGGTGGTGATCCATGGATGTCTAGTGGGTCCACTGATGAGTGTATATTGTGAATGTGGTGTTTGATATTTTCTATATTTTAACTTTTTTCAATAATAGGAAATAGTAGATATTTCAAATATTTTGTATCTGTTATTTCAACAAGTAAATTTGTTAGTTTCACAATGTTTTCTCTTACACGTATTTTTTGTGCTAGTGATAGAGAATTTTGTGAAACTAACAATTTACTTGCGGGATAAACAATCTTCTTTTTAGGGTTTTTTCGGTAGAAGTTTTTAGTTTAAATTTAACTTATCAAAAAATTAAAGTTGAATTTAAGTTATAAATTTATTTTTTTAAACTTGAATTTGGACTATCAAAATGCATTCTTACTGCATTTGAAAGTTATAAATACTAAAAATTGTATAAACTAGCTACAAAACAAGTACTTAGTACAGGGTTAAGACTTTTGGTGGAATTATGTTATCTGCTTAAGCTCACTTTGTTGGCGGGGGGGGGGGGGGGGGGGGGGGGGGGAAGGGGGGGTTGTTGGTTTTGTGGTGTTTGTGTTTGTGGGTTGGGGTGGGTTTTGGGGGTTGTTGGTGCGGGGCTCTGCTTTACATCTTTAATTTGCTTTGATGAGTTTGGGCCTGCAATAGCTGGAACCAGGCCCATCACCAGTTACTAGTTCAGTCCAGCCATACAAGCTCTAGTTTTATTTTCATTCTTCCTTATAAAATTTAAAAATATTTCTAACAAAATATGTAAGTCTGTCTAAATTAAGTTAGATGGCAAGGGTAATGGCAACCCTCTATTTCCACTTGTTTAGATAAATATAAAAGGGAATCAAATTTGTATAAAATTTTGCTTTATTAATTTATAGACATTCCATATGGGAAGATACATATACCTATTTTTATAAAATTAATATTGACAAATTCAACTTTTGTTCTTGAGGCATTGTTTTAATTCATTCATAATCATTGACAAAGTCTTGAAAATCAAATGATTATGTATTTCTTAAAGCTAAGTTGACAAGTATTTCATCCGTCCCAGAAAAAGTGGCATAGTTTAATTTTTTTTTGTTAAATTGACTATTTTTTGAATCAAAATTATTACTAATATATATTTAGATAGGCGACGAAATTATAATTATTAGAAACTACATCAAATGTACTTCTAAATGTAACATTCGTTTGTTTAAATATCTAAATATATATAGTTAATTATTAATTTAAAATTTGGTCAATTTGACCAAAAAATACATGCACAAATCTCTTGCATATAACACGAGACAATTAGATGTAGATAATTTTGTCTTTATTTAGTAATAAATATAATAAATTTTTTAGTGACCTAAACCATGGCCAAACATTTAACAAGATCTTCTAATTTCATATGTTTTGATTTAAAGCATTAAAGTTCGTTTTTATTTAGTATAGATAATATTATTCAAATTAAATTTCGGGACTTTTATTTTGGGACATATGGACTAATTTCTCTTTGTACTTTATCATGCATCTAATCTTATTCAAAAATAGAGATAGTTATTTATTTTTGATAAATTTCAAAATTAGAGATTTATTTATATTTTAGTACCATAAGTCATGATAATATTTTTAATTAATTTATTTATTACAAATATAGACAAAATTTCATACCATAGTTCAAAAATACTTTCTTTTATATAAAAAGTATAATGAAATATGATTTTAAAAATAAATTTATTTTTAAAAATCGAACTGATGGAGTATCTATTTCGGAAACTGCTAGTTCCGGTAATATGTTAGTTTCACAAATGTGCACACACTTTTAATTTAAAATAATTTCTTATAATATAATTAAATATATACATTTAACAATTTTCTCCAGTAGAAAAGCCGTTCGATATGTTTGGTGGATTTGAAACTTTTGATGCAAGAGCTGATGCATGGAATTTAATTTAAACAAACGGTTTTCTCAGGTTGTTGCATTTGTTATTCCTGAATCCAGTTGTTATCCTCTGACCTTAATTTTGATTAAAATAGTTCATATAAACAAAAATAGTTGGATTTCCTTTGTCAAAGATACATATTCAATACTATATTTAGTCGCAATTTATTTGATCAACTTATAATTTATTTTATTTAATTTAAAAAAATTTACAAGTTAAGTTAACAGTATTTTTAAATTAAATATTAATTAAATATTAAAAATAATTAAAAATTAAACAAACTTAGACAATTTTTTAGAATAGCCTTAAAAGTAACTAAATATTAATTTAATCTTACATTGGATTCATCAATTAGAAGCTGCTCTAAATTCACGAATTTTAAGCCGTTGGATTCATATTAATACATAGAGAGCTCCTCTGTTGGTTTCAACACCATACACGTGTATTCTAATAACAACTGGAAAACAAAATCTTTCCCTCCGGGGACTTTTCCGTCATTTCCAATTCCCTCATTTCATTACTTGTCTTACAGCGATAATTTAGGACATAACAATTGTCATTATCAGAGACTTTCTCCTTAAACTCCGCTTTTATCTCGCTGCGTTTCTGTCTTAATCCTCTTGCCCTCTCTAGATTTTCGCCATTAAATCACTCATAAACAGCCCCAGTTTCCAATCTCTCTCTGGGGTTTTCTCACTCAATCAATCCAAGTTTCTACCGAAGAGCTTAACCGAAAGCTTCGTTCAATGCACTACCAGCAGCTCTCGATCTATCGATACCCATCTCAGTTTCTCCATTGTAAGTTTTCTCTCTCCCGCAAATGGCACTTCTTACACTATGTTGGACAATGTCTATAAAAGTTTGTACTCCCTAGGTCCCAGAATTAGATATACATTCTGACATTTTTTTTTATTTTAGTTTGCTTGATGCTAAAGTTCAAAATTTTGTATGAATTAATTCAAGTTTTGAAACTTGAAGTAAAAAAAAAATGGTGATTGATAGTTCTTTTTTATTTAGTTTATAATAGTTATAGTTTTTTGCACTGAAATTGAATGACTTCATATTGATTTTGGAGTTTAGATTTGGCAAAGTGGCTTTAAAAAGTCAATTTTCATTATTATGTTAAAGATGAAATTTTCTTGATGTTCTTTGATTTATATAGAGTAATATTTTTGAATGTACGTCATGTATTCTTTGTAGTGAAGTGTAGATTTTGTGAAGAAAGAATTGGATTCAGTTGCAAAATTTGTGTAAAGAATGTGAATTTGATGTGTGCTTTTTTGTTTTTTTGTGAATTTAGGGTTTTGAAACTAGGGTTAAGGAGATTATGAGACATAATAAAGTAAAATGAGTCAGGTTGAAGTTTCAAATATGAGATCAAGACAACCTCTTATTGCACTTGGGACTTTGATTGGTCGTGAGTTGAGGAATGATAACACGGAGAAACCCATGATTAAGTATGGACAGGCGGATCTGGCTAGGAAAGGGGAAGATTTATTTTTGATTAAGCCCGACTGCCAGAGGATTCCGGGAAATTCGTCGACATCGTTCTCTGTTTTTGCGGTAATTGAGTCATCTTAGTTGGTTACTTTGAGCTTGTTCTGAGTTTTATATGAATTGTGATAGCTGCATTGATTGTAGTAACTTAGTAATTATGCAAATGCTGAATTTGACTTCTTGTTGGTAGATATTTGATGGGCATAATGGTATATCAGCTGCTATATTTGCAAAAGAGAATTTGTTGAACAATGTGTTGAGTGCAATCCCGCAAGGAATTGGTAGAGAAGAATGGCTGCAAGCTCTTCCTCGGGCATTAGTTGCTGGGTTTGTGAAGACTGACATAGAGTTTCAGCAGCAAGGTATATACTCCTATTTGGATTTTCTTTTATAGCTATTACATGTTCTTATTAGCTTATTTGACACAAATGATAGGAGAGACATCTGGTACAACTGCTACGTTTGTGGTGATTGATGGCTGGACTGTGACTGTTGCGTCTGTTGGAGATTCTCGATGCATATTGGACACACAAGGTGGTGTAGTTTCTCTGTTAACAGTTGACCACAGACTGGAAGAGAATGTGGAAGAGAGGGAGCGTGTCACGGCAAGTGGAGGTGAAGTAGGGCGGCTTAACGTTTATGGTGGTGGAAATGGGGTAATATTTTCTTTCACCCATGTGTTCCAAGCATTAAAGTTCTTAGAGACTTATATCTTTCTTTTATAGGTTGGCCCACTCCGTTGCTGGCCTGGTGGATTGTGCCTTTCGAGGTCAATAGGTGACACAGATGTTGGGGAGTACATCGTCCCAGTACCACACGTTAAGCAAGTGAAGGTGAGGATATAAATCTTGGTTAGCATTGATCTCACCACTATTGTGATAGTAAAGATTAAAATAAATAAATAATTAAATTATCTTGATTGATTTAGCTTTCAAACTCTGGGGGAAGACTTGTAATTGCTTCAGATGGTATATGGGACACCTTATCATCTGAAACGGCTGCACAAGCTTGCCGGGGATTACCTGCGGATCTTGCTGCGAAGGTGGTTGTTAAGGTGAGGACTAGCAAGAAGAACTCCTTGGTTCTTATGTTTATTGCTTCTAATGTTACTTATTTTTTTCACTTACCTTTTCTGTTCATCATTTCAGGATGCTCTCAGGTCAAAAGGCCTGAAAGATGACACCACCTGCCTTGTTGTTGATATTATTCCTTATGAATATCCTGTCTTACCTCCAACACCTAGAAAGAAACAAAATTTGCTTACTTCATTCCTCTTCAGGAAGAAATCTCGGAACTCAATGAGCAAATCAACAAGTAAACTTTCTGCTGTTGGGGCTGTGGAGGAACTTTTTGAAGAGGGTTCTGCAATGCTTGCGGAAAGGTATGCCACCATTGCAAGCATTCTAAAATATTTCTACCACAAGTCATTTCCAATAACTGAATTGAGATTTTGGAGTCTAGACTGTGTGAGTCCTTGGGCTAAGTGTGCTAGGAATCCTACTATATGTTTTAGGCTGTCACTGTTTTCCTATTTATGCTATTCTTGATCCTGATACTTCTCATTTTAATTTTTGATTGATTGAATGATACTTGCCAAATAAATAAGTTTAACGGATTACTCAAAATGCCTTTGGGTTAATGATTTCTATTTTCCTCTAAGTTATTTTTTACTCAACTCTCAGTTCCGGACATATGCATTAAATTTTAAGAATTTTGCATGTTTGATTACTTTAATATGTGCAATCTGGAACGGCTACATTTATGACAATTATCTGCTCTTACTTCTTTCTCCTTCTAGCGGCTAGATATGCAATGATGCCTGTAGTTGTCTTTGGCTTTTAGTGTTACTAAAATTGTAACTTGTCTTTTGTTTAAGCTGTTATGTGTCTTCTTTGCTAATTTAGAAGACCAAAACCCTTCCATAGTGGCACTTTAAAAAAATTAAGAGCAGTTTCATCATTTCACTAATTTCATTAATGGCAGTTTTGACATTATACTATTTTAGTAATCAAAATCACTTCGTTTTGGCCTGTTGACACGGCCATCTAGCTATGGGAACCGCATCCATATATATAACTAGCTTGCTCTTTGATAACTCAATAATATATTGGCAAGAGAACCATGACGTAATACAAGTTGTTGTTTATATCTATATCTATGACGGTGTATCCCTATTTTTGCTTGGATATCTGTTTCAAACATTCATTATGTTCTGCTTCTGTGGCATTACTATTTTCTGGTGATCTTTTGGACTGAGGGTAAGTGCCAAATTACATTTAAACTTGGTCAAATATTACCTCAGAGTAGCTTGGAGTGAATTTAGAACAAACAATAATTATCCTATACAAACTTTCAGATTTGTACATGTACAAAAATATATTGATATAAGCATGTGGTTATTTAGACTCGTGTGCTATGTAGTTAATATAATTTGTCAAAAATAAAATCTATTTTTTGTGGTTAAATAATAAATATATAGGTGGCAACAATTGTACTGAAGAGTTCTTATTTTACAACAATCGAAGCTAGTTGTTTGCTCTTTGTCAAAGTTGACATTAAGACTCTGTTTGTAATGATTTGAGGTGAAATACTAAAGAAGTTTGTACTAGCAATCACATAATTTGATTGTAGTGATTATTTCTACTTCTTTGGAACAATGTATAATGAGATAAAGTTGGTAAATGCTAGCTTATAGAATAAATTTGGTAAGCACACGCTCTGTCCCTAAGTTGTTTATTATCCTCATTTACTTTATAGGGTCCAATATATTCTTGAGATTGGAAAGTTATTCACTTGTATAATATATTATTGCCTTTCTAATATGAAATATATTAAGCTAGTGTCACCTTTTAAAAGCCTATCATTGTGAGGGTAAAACTGGAAGATAGGATTTTATTATTTTTTTTAATGACATTACATCAATAGCTGTCCTAAATCTACATGATTATTCAAAGATGACAACAATTTGGGTACAGAGGGAGTACAAAATATCCATAAAGTTTACTCTATGAAAATATACATTTAACCATTTGGAGAGCATTATCTCCTTTAATCCTACTTTCCTTTTATGGGGTACATCATCTTTAATCCTACATACTGCGTTTTTTTTTAATTTTATTTTAAATTATGGTTGCCTATATACCTCATTTTTAGAATGCAGTAGCTAGGCATTTGCATTTGCATCTTCTCATCAAGTTAGTTGTTCTATAGATTTCTCATGGCATGAATGTTGTGGCTCAAAGTGATGTAGTGATTGTGAACTCTTTGATACTCAATTTGCATGAAAAATCTTTTAAACTTAAATTACAGTTGCTCTGGTTATGTCTAGGCAATACAATAGTTGCTCTCTCATGTGCCTCTTCTGCCTGTCAGTCTGATAGAAACCAAGTTTATTTTATCATAATTAAGGCCTACAAGGAAAAGGCATCGTCTTTCTAGTATGAATATTTCTAAGTCAATGTACTTACCTAATTGATGACTTAATTACATTAGATGGATTTGTATGGCACTTAACTAGGTTGCAAAATATAGCTTTAAGATCAGCAATCCATTCTGATTGAATACGTTTAGTTATAGAATAGTTAGGGATTGAAAAAGTAGATCAAAGTTCAGAATTTTTCTAGCTGTGGTTCTAAGTTTGGTTTTATTCTTCTCTATGAACTGTAGGCTGGGCAAGGACTATCCTTTGGACTCAAACTCAGGGCTTTTCAAATGTGCAATTTGCCAATCGGATCAGCCACCAAGTGATGGGTTGTCTGTTAATTCTGGACCCTTCTTCTCAACCGCTTCAAAGCCATGGGAAGGCCCGTTTCTGTGCACCAACTGCCGAAAAAAGAAAGACGCTATGGAAGGAAAAAGTTCGACCAGATCCACAGCGACAGTCTAATGGGTAATAAATATAGTATATACATTTTGGTATATTTATTTTTCTCTGTGGCAGTGTGAGTATGTTTGGTTTTCATTTATGGTGGCTATTGTTATAGATGTCTACAAAGTAAGTGAAGTAGAGAGATACGGAGAGTTGATAGAATGTTTGGAGATTTGGCAAGTTTATTAGTTGTGGTTTGCGCTCGGCTGTTGGATTGACTAATTAAGAACAAATAGGCTTATCTGATACAAGTATTTGATTGTGATGGTTTGATTGCTAACGATGCGAGTAAAATATTTACTATTAGAGATTGTTAAATGATTTCTGCTTGTGTTTTATGTTTTACTTGGACGTTGTTGTCATTATTATCGCTAGAGCATTAATTTGATGAAGCTGTCACTTGTTTGCTCCTTCAGTTATTCTTTTCATAATGAGATAATCCTGCTATTAAACATTTAAATGAAATACAATGGAGAAGTGACTGGACGGCATGCATTACAATGGAGAAGGGAATACTGGAACAACAAAAATGTTAATCTCAAGCTGCCCCTAAAGCACGGGCCAGATGGGGTGGTGAAGGTTGTTAACTGCGATGTCCCCATTTAGGATAATGGTTTCACCAGGCTGTTTTATAGTTTGGGATCATGTCGGAAAAGTGCTTGTCCTTGGATTAGAGCGAGTCCAGGGAAGGGGAGGTGTGGCTGGCACTATTTATATCACCGGACGGGTTCTACTAGGATCGGGAATGAGCGCGTTCCATCGAGGTCGTAGGTCCTATTTACCCTTCCCGACCTTCATCCTATATTATGTTGTTTTGTCAAGTGCACAAAGCAATAATAAAAAAAAATAATTAAATAAATAAGAGAAAAAACTCGTGGCTTGTCTAACTCGCCTTGGGCTGGGCTTGAACTTGTATATTTAGGCTAAAAAAAAATTTCAATTTTTTTAGTCAGGTCTATCCGTCTGCTAGGTCTACCATTGCTAGCCGGAAAAAGAAGAGAAAAAATAAGTTATATTAATAATAGTGGTACAAGGTATATAGGATTGATTTCATACATTTTATAAGAGGTTTATAATGGTGCTCCACAATTTTAATTTTATATAATTTATAGGATATTAAAGGTCATTCCACACATGACACATGACGTGCTTTAACCATTTAATGAAAAAATTCAATTGTACAAATTTTAAGATCATATAAAAATATTATAATAAATTTTTTTTTATAAAATTTTAGGTTGTGGATCATCATTATTGACCTCCTTTAAATTAAATGTACAATGTATGTAACGCTCCAAATCCAAACAAATTGTGTCAAGAGTACCAACCAAGTCATTGGTCCACTATAGACAAGCAAATTGTGTCAAGA
>JAUMHB010041881.1:0-18446 GCA_032359685.1 Pittosporum tobira
TTTTTGTCGAAAACCAATAATTTTATTTAGTACCTCCAAACATCATATTTATAAAGTTAAAATATTGGGTTCTTACAGTAGCCAATCCGCTCCTCCCCATCACACGAGCCCGGCCCTGCTCGGTCCTGGTTCGGCGGCCCAAAAACCATAAAACAAGGTCCTAGGCGGTGTTCAATCAGCTGCCTAGCTCTGCAACCTTGTCAACTTAAATGAGGCACGCCATACCTGCTGTCAACTCAAACCAGACACGCAAGCAGATGCGTCATGCCTACTTTATCGGGCTGCGGGCCAAGACAAACCCTACATATACAGACTCATTTGCACAAATAAGGGATCGAAAAATAGACAAAGAGCCATACTTTGCAAAAATAAACTGACCGAAGCTAAACTTCTAAAAACACTCTGATAAACTCTTCCCCCTCCCACTTAATATTCAGATTATCACCTTAATTTTCACTAATTTAAACATCGGAGAGGGGAACGAGTGAACAAACCTCTCGTGTTGCTTGCATTTCAGGTTAGCTCACTCTTGCTGACGAGTGCCTAACTTGAAAGAATGTTTGGACTTACTCAAAAGTCAGAGTAGTCCCAACAGTTACTTTAAGGAAGAACTTATATATACATATGTATGTTTAAGGTGTGACTTAACTTATATATTGTTGATGTAACAAGAACATTCTAGAATATTCATTTGATCTATGTATATATAATTGTAATTTGGACATTATACAAGTCACATTCTTGAAATATAATTAAGTAACTTTGTAGAATATTTTAAGGAACATTTTAGAAATAATATTGGAAAATTCCAGAATGTTTCTATATATATATTATTTATAAAAGGTAATACCTAAATTGATTAATTGAAACAAAATAAAAAATAATTATAAAAAATTCAACTGCTTTATCTATTTACACATGTACGTAAGGTATAAATTTAAGGTATTTGTTGCATTAACAAATATTATAAAGCAAGAACACTCTAGAATGTTCATTTATTTTTAATATATAATTATAATTTACACATTAACGAATTAGGAATATTAATGAACATTCTGGAAGTAACTAAAGATTTTTTTATAATGTTCTTATATATATATATATATTAGTCGAGGAACATTCTAGAATAATTAGTATATTAACTCATAAATTAAGATACTATTAAGGAGATTGTACAATATTTTATAATATTCTAGAATATTTCTAACTTATTTTTAGAATGTTCTACACACACACACACACACACACACACATATATGTATGTATGTATTAGTTAAAGAGTTTATTGAGAAATATTTTAGAATATTGTATATATAAGTTACATTTATGTATATATATACATTTTAAAAAAGTGTATTTATATTTCTAAAATATTATTGTTATTATTTTAAAAAATAGACATTCTAGAATGTTCTTTATATTAACTCATACTTTAAGATACTATTAAGGCAATTATACAATATTTCATAATATTCTAGAATGCTTACACGTGTGTGTATAATACTTAAAGAACTTATTTAGGAACACTCTATGGGTTTGTTTGGTAGTAGCGGTGGAAATTTTTCATATCGCGGTTTGCAATTTAAATTCAACTTCAAGTTTTTGTTGAAGTTGAATTTAAGCTGTAAACTCAATTTTTTGAACTTCAATTTAATTTATCACTGTCTATCAAACATGACTTTTTATTGCGTTTGAGTATCATAATCTTTTAATGTTGCTGCCAAACGTGTATTATATATATAACAGTCGTGTGGGTCAAATCTCATAATTTGATTTTCAACTAGAAGAGCAAAAATTATTCTCTCGTTTTCTATTTTTCGAAGTCTAAACAAAGCGTCGCATTTTCAAGAAATTTGAATTGACTAGAGTATTAAGACCGAACTAAACTTTCAAAGGTTACTAGAATTTTTCCTTTTTGGTGGATTAGAAGTTCTCACACTCCCTAAACCTATTCAACTCAGATAACGTTAAGATTAATTAGTTTAATTAATCATCCACATGTTGAAAGCCTGCAAATAATGAAGATTCTAAGAAACGCATAAATCTGAGTTTGTTGACAAATTCCAAATTCCAAATACCTAAATATATTTTATAAAAAAAATACTCCAATGAGAAAGCTAAAAATCCCAACACCCAGTCACAATCCGTTGGCCATGTTTCCATTGGGTCTCGGATTCTCTCAATGTGCCCCTCTGCATCTTACATTTACCCCACTCTCATCTATCTCCATCTTTCTTTCTCTCTGAAATTCTCTAATTCATACTCAAGTGGAAATTCAGCCAAGAATTGAGAGAATTACGGCATGAAGTTTCCTTGTTTCTGCTCTGAAGTGAATACCATCGTTGCCAACACAAGCCAGCACGGTAAAAACTGAAAACTAGTACTAATCTTTTCACCTCAATTTCATTTTCTTAAAAGAATTCTTTACCCCATAATCAAAATATTATATCTTTAATCAAATTCTAGATAACAGGTGAGCAAACTGGTCAAGATTTTCGGTTATACGCTTACAGCGAGTTAAAAGCTGCTAGCAATGGTTTTCGACCATCCAACAAGATTGGGGAAGGAGGAATTGGCTGTGTGTATAAGGTGATGACGATGTTTCAAGCCTTCTATACAAAAAAGTTCTTAATTTTCTTGGGTATAATTCTTTATTTTGGAGTCGTATTTTAGCTAACACGTGGGTTGTATTTTGCTTGGACAATCAAAGGGGCGGCTAAAAGATGGTACTATTGTGGCCATAAAAAAGCTGTCTGTTGAAGCTGAGTCGATGAGAGGGGAAAGGGAATTCATATCTGAGTTAGCAGCATTGTCCGATGTCAAACATGAAAATCTTGTCAAGCTTCGTGGATGTTGTGTTGATGGATTTTCAAGATTTTTGGTTTACGATTACATGGAAAACAATAGCATTGCCCATACTTTTCTTGGTAATTTTTATTTTTGTCCTTTTTGACAACATACCCTTCAATATTTTGCTTAAAAAATCTGATTTTTAATCAAGAAAAGTTGTTTTGGATGACTGTTGGTTAATAGGAGGAAAGCAAGACAGGAGTAGATTCAGTTGGGCTCAGAGAAGGGATATCTCACTGGGAATTGCTCGGGGACTTGCTTATCTCCATGAAGAAGTCAATCCACATATAATTCATCGGGATATCAAGGCCCGAAATATATTGCTTGATCAGAATTTTGTTCCGAAAGTTGCAGATTTTGGTCTTGCAAGGCTATTTAGAGATGACATTTCTCACATTAGTACTCGTGTTGCCGGGACATTGTAAGTGGAATTTCTTTTTCTACTAGAGTTTGCCTTTTTTTTTTAGGGGGGGATTATGATGCTAATAGGATTTCTTTCAATCACAAATCAGAGGCTACCTTTCCCCAGAATATGCTGTTAGTGGACATTTGACACGAAAATCGGATGTTTACAGCTTTGGAGTATTACTTTTAGAAATTGTCAGCGGCAGGTCAGTGGTTGCTTTTGACATGGTACGCGGAGAACAGTTCTTAGTTGACAAGGTAATAAAGTTTGGGTCCACAGGAGCTCAGCCTCAGCATTCCCTGACCAAAAACTGATCGCAGTCTTATATACCTTAAACACAGCCAGTTGACTGCAGACCATTTTTTTCGTCAGGGACTGCTGATATAATGTTTTCTCATAAAATTAAGCAAATACTGCTAAATATAACATGGCTAAGTGGAGGGCATAAAAGTTTCTAACCTTCAAATGTCTTATGATATCTGCTCCCACGCTCTTGATCATTGTCTGTATGAACTTCTGCACCAGATCCATCGGCACCCTTTAACCTTTTGCATAAACTTATTATACTCTCTCCGTTCTAAAAATAAAAATACTTTTGAGTTCTATCAAATTAGATTTGTAAAATCGTAAATTCATATTAATTTTAAAATTTCAAAGTTTGTACGTGGTAGTGATCTATATGTAGTTTACAACATTGACTTTGACATCAATCAAATAAAATAAACTCACTTCAATTTTGAATTTTAAGATTTCATAAATGTACTATAGTAAAAAGCATAGGCTTTTGGAAAGGAAGGAGTGTTAATTAGCAAATAAAAGGGTATTTTCGTATGGAAAATATAAAACATATAATGCAAATTTGTTTATGCAGGTGTGGGAAATGTACAATGCTAATGATCTTTTGCAGCTAGTGGACCCTGTACTTGGAGGAGATTTTTCGAAAGAAGAAGCTGCTCGGTTCTTGAAGGTTGGCCTGCTTTGCGTGCAAGAGACCACTAAATCCCGTCCTCGGATGTCTATGGCTATCAAGATGCTGAAAAATGAGATTGACATACAAAGTTCCAATATATCACAGCCTGGATTTGTGGCTGATCTCATGGACGTTAAAGTAGGGCATACAAGCTCACACTGCTTTTCATCTGTATGAGTTCACTGATCTCCGAGGCAATATTCTTTTGTTTATTTTCTTAGGACCACTTGTACAAAGATTCAAAAAACATTTATGTTTGCGAAATGAATTTACAAAATTATCATCTGCATATTTGGATATCAAGACATTTTATCAGAGGTCAAGTTAATGCACGACCCTGAAAATCTCACTATAGGTAACACACGAAACTGCAGATAGCATGTTATTATTGGAGAAGAGGCATGATTTGATCGATGTATATGTAGTCTGTAGTTTCGCAATGCAACTCCGTCTGTTGAAGTGAAAAATGTTCAAGCAAAACTTTTGGATAAGATTTTTGAACCCAATTATCAAGCTCTTACAACTACTCCCTCCGCCTAAATGCCCAATTTTTTTTGTTTTATTTCCAATATAGAGTTTAAGACCTTTCAAAAACACATTTAGACATTATATTTTTTAAATATCTTTGAATGCTTAATATATTTGAATTTTATACTTTCTAATATATATATATATATATATATATATATGTAGTGTCAAAATTGTTAAAAAATTAGGACATTTAAATTTGAACAGAGGGATTACAATTTATTCAATGATGTTGGCTTCTCACACTACTGCACCAATTGTCAGAGCAAGGAAGTTACTAATCAGATAAAAGGTACCAAATGTAATATTGAATGTCGGATATTTCAGGTAAAAAAGAGAAAAACTTATTGCTTTTCACTTATTATAAGGATTTTTTTCTAATCAAGCAAAAAAAGGTTGGCATTGGATAGACCTTAAAGCACTGCAGACACCTAGACTACTGCAGATGAAATGGACCCTCAAATGGTGAAATTTGGATGGTATTTTGAGAAATGCATGAGCGAACAAAGTTGTCATCTTCATGATTTCAATATCAAGACACTTTTTTGACTTGGTACGTTGTATCTCATCATGTAATTGTTGAATTATAGTATTGATTAATCATTTGCATATTAACTTTCTCTAAGCAATTCTACGAAACAAGAGATGAAAAACAGAGAGTAACGTAGTAAAGAAACAGCAGCAGGTAGCAAAAGACCGAGCGTTTCGAACTCATTAAATCACGGTTTGCAGATTAAATCTAACTTCAAGTTTTCGAAATTGTTGGATTTAAGTTGCAAACTCAATTTTTTGAACTTAGTATACCAAATATGATTTTTTGTTGCGTTTGAATTCACAATCTCTAAACACTGTTATCAAACGAGTGTAGTAACAGCTTTTTGAACTTGGATTTGGTGAGTTTGAAATGCTCCTACCAAACAAGCCAGGTGAGTAGTGGCAGTGTTCTTGCTTTGTTGTGCCATTACTTTGCTTGAACACATAATTCTTGACGAAAGCATGCCGGTTTAACCAAGTATAGAGAAAAAAAAAAAACTTGACTAGGTTTGGGTGAGCTTAGCTGATGGTTGCCAGAGCTCAAGCGACGGCACATCCATGATCCTGAGAAGCTCAGAATTGGCAAACACCTGATGTTGCAGATAAAGATGCTAATTTTGGAGAATAAACAATTATATTGGAGAAAGGGCATGAGCTGAGCACTGTGTAACACACACATACACACGCGTACACACACACACACACACACACACACTCAAATGTTTATATGGAAATCGATCCACAATCAATTGTCGATGGAATGTTTTTCAAGGAATTTATTAGTAAAGTAAAAGATATCAAATGCAACCTATGAACGCTGGAAATTTCAGGTAAATATTATGTTGGGTTGAAAAAAAGAAACACTGCGTTGAGCTTATGTTATACATATATTTCGCTACGTTATAGAAGAAATGTTGGCATTTGATACGTCTTAAAGCACTGAAACATCTAGACTAGTGCATATGGGAAAGAAATTTCAATCCATGCGCTCAAAATGCCCACAAACCAAAAGAAACAGGAGTCCAAATCTGCTGTCTCAAATGTTGTCTCATAATACAACCGTTGAATTAGATTGGGACAACAAATTTGGACTCCGGAAACACACACTATGTTTTCATTTGGGGAGCCAGGATTCAACATAAGTGGGGACACAAATACATTAAATTGTGAACAAAAAATTTTACAAGTTAAATGTAATCAAGAAAATTAACAAAAAATTTAAGGAAAAAAACACTCAAATCATACATGTACACATAAAAAATAAATTAAGGAAGAAAAGAGATGACAAAAGTTAATCTCTAGGAATTGGTATGAGACATATAGACAAATTGGGCAAAAAACATAACTAGAATCAAATGCGGTGAAAACTATTAAGTAATAAATAAAATTGAAATATGAATTTTTAAAACATAAATTAAAAAAAAAAAAAAAAAGTAGAAACAACAAAAAAATATATAATTTTATTTTTAGACATTAGAGCCCTACTCATCCTAAAAAAAGCTCATTGATGTATGAATGCCGCCACTCGCCCCTAATCCGCCTCCGTATGTTTCACGGAGAGAGAGAGAGAGAGAGAGAGAGGCCCAAGGGAGATGTATAAAATGAATAAAACGACATGCACGGCTCCTCACACGCCATCTACCAAAAGCCATCAATATATCGGATGGATATTGCAAATGGCATGCAGGGAGCCAGGCATAATCTAATTGTTTATCATATCAATGCACGTAAAATTATACATATCTACCTTACAGATTCATAAGATCAGAAAGAAGTGCGCATCTATAACACATTAATTGTCAAGTTACAGTAGCGACAGTTCACCACATAGCCGTTGCTGGTTTTGCCTGCACCAGGAAGCACCTTGTCTAATTAGAAAAACCAACGAAAGATAACGATTACTGTGACAGAGTGGAATTTGGAGCAGCATATATATATATATATGGACTATACAGGTGGCTAAAACTAATCATAAGCCAATGCGTTTGTAGCCAGCAAACTCCTCGCCCGCCTACCGCTTTTCTTTATAGCTAACCTTTTTTCCAGAAACCAACCAACAAACTTTTGAGTTGGCAATTGATATAAAGTAAAAAATTCCCGAGTTACCACTTTACCTGAACCACACCGCCACCTTTTTTTTTTCTGAAGCTACAATTATTAGTGAGGGACGCATGGTTCTTGTTGCGTGGGTTTCAGAAGAGTAATAAGGAAGATAGATTTGAAAAATGGAGCTAATGCCACCTAGAGAGGGATTGAAGTTACTTGAAGCAATCTTTGTAATTTTAGGAAAGTTTTGGGGTCACAAGCAAAGCAAGGGTCTTTATTTCTCTTCTGAATTGGTTTTGTCTGCAAGTGCTTGGATGAGGGATGTACTGGATTCCCACCCTGTTCTTTAATCCTAAATAGACAATTACTTTCCTTTTCTCTGTCCTCCTCATTCTTCATCACATATTGCTATATCTTCCCCAACACCTGAAAAGGAAAAATGTGCTACTCGATTTAGTTTTAACCCCTAAACAATAAACTCATGCTACCATAACCTGAAATTCACATGATCAAAAGAAAAAAAATGATAAAAGTCATATCATTGACCCAGACTTGCAAGGGCATATAAGGGCATAAATGCAGATGAATTTATAAGGATCGGCACTGATATACAAAATGCCTGCAAATAATAGAGATAACAAGCTCACACGGGCAACTGATAAATAAAAATCCCATAAAAAAAAAGCTACAAGTATAACTTTATTAGAAATAGTGCTTGCAAACAACTCTGTGATAGTTCTTGTAGCTATCACATCATCAGAATGACTCAAATATTTAAGACCTACAGTAGCAGGAGAGTAATACTTACCAATAGCTGCTTCTCATGATTTTAGCTTTTGAATAATTCAAAATAAAATGCGTCAGTGAACATACAACGATGCAACGTATAAACTACACTATCAATACGTCCAACACAAGCTGCCCTAACATAATTACCAACTCTGTCATTGTTGGACCCTCACCAGGATTTCCCCTCAAAGTGTGATCCACCGTATCAGCAAGTTTCAGAGCTGGTTTGACATGGATTTCTTGGCAGAGTCGACACGTATCGTTCAATTTTGTCAGCTGCCTTGCCCTGTCTAACTAGGGGCACTGACAGTCCACCACTCTAGGAGGCCTGCAATCTCTGTCGTAACCTTATTATTTTTTGAATTAACTTGTTTAAAAATTTTAAATTATTTGAGTTTGATCTATAATTGACTCTACAGTTTTTCTTTTCCTTTTTTAAAAAAAAAAATCCTAAATAAAATATTATTTTAATTTTGATAAGTTTTAGGAGTCAAATTATAAGAACTCAAAACTCGATATGATTCGAGTCATTTGCAAGTTGCAATCCTATTACAACATTTTGTCCTTAATTGATCAAAGCTAATTAAAACCTTTGTATGATGGTCTTTGAAGTTTGTACTAGAGTTGAGAGGAGTTTCAGAAAGACAAATCACATTATTTGGATGCTTAAACATTGTGATTAAGGAACAACAAACCAAAGCTTTTAAAAAAAAAAAAAAAAAAAAAAAAAAAAAAAAAAAAGGTAAAAAATGATAACATTTGGGAACACAGAAAAAACAAGTGCCCAGATAAACCACTGTGCCAACACACTTGAGACACTTCCACTCATAATTTACAACTTGCCAATGCCATTCCATGGACTATAAATCTCTCCCGGACGCAAATTCAATTAAGCATTGCTCCTAAATGATCCGAGTGCTTTAACTGCTGCAGCTCTCAATATGAACTGATGGTAGAATGCAGCAATCGCGGCCCCAATAAATGGTCCGACCCAGAATATCCACTGCAACCAAATTAAAATCATGAGTTAGAACAACTATATGTACTATAGTCGTATAACTTAATAAGCTTTATACTTCTTACACGTACTACTTACTTGATCATCCCAAGCTTTCTCTTTGCCATAGATCACTGCAGCTCCAAAACTACGAGCCGGGTTGATACCGGTTCCAGTAATTGGGATCGTAGCCAAATGAACCATGAATACAGCAAATCCAATAGGAAGCGGAGCCAACACCTTTAATTTAATCAAACAGCAAAATTAATTAACAAAATTTCACAAAAATAACTCAAGAAATGTTGAAATCATGTAATAATTATTACTTACAGGAACATGAGAGTCTCGCGCGTTCCTCTTGGGATCCGTGGCAGAGAACACAGTGTAAACAAGAACAAAAGTACCAATAATCTCAGCACCCAATCCCGTGCCCGTACTGTACCCGTCTGCGAGCTCGTTGGCTCCACCACCGTATCTGCTGTAGTAAGACTTTTGAAAGGACTTGACCAACCCAACGCCACAGATTGCTCCAAGGCACTGAGCCACCATGTACAGTAATGTCCGCACCAGTGACACCTTCCGAGCCAAAAACAGCCCGAAAGTCACTGCTGGATTAATGTGACCTCCTGCAAACATTATCAAAACAAAGATTAATGATACAAAAGTAACAATAGTAAGAATCATTTCACTAGACTTGAGCCTTGTCACTTACCAGATATACCGGCAGTGCAGTAAACGAGGACGAAGATCATGCCACCAAAGGCCCAAGCAATTCCGAGGATGCCAACGCCGCCGCACTGATCAGGATTGGTGGTTGGATCAGTTTGGGCCTTGTAACCGATAACTGTCAAAACAGTAATGTATAGGAACAAGAGGGTGGCAATGAATTCTGCAATAATGGCCCTGTAAAAGGACCATTTGGTGAGTTCTTCGGAATCAAATAATTGAACCGGAGGTGGGTCTTCGTAGTCCCTGGTGACCTCAACGTCCTTCCCCATCTGCCCTGCTCTAAATATTTTTCAGTCTTGCGAAGAGAGATGATTTGAGATGTTTGGGATGAGAATATATGAACCAGTGGAGACTACTTATAGTGAGATGAGAGTGATGTAAGAGTTCTACTGGCAAAAATTCATTGTCAGTGAACATTGGTCCAATAGAAGTTTGTCAAGTCATAATTTTATTAAAAATAAAATAAACAGATTGATAACATTATCAGTAACACATCTATGTTTAAGTATTTACTATATGTATGACAAATTCACATAAATCAGGCATGTATATAATTCGAATGAAACCGAATACCAAGTTTGAATAATTTATAATTTATAATTTTTGTCAAACGTAAATATAAATCAAATTTGAATAATTTAAATTTTTTAAATAAATTATACCGCGTGTTAATTAGAGAAAATAATTTAATAATATTTAAATAATTAATTTAATCTTAAAATATATTCCAATTCTCGTTAATGCAAAATACTTGAAATCAAACTTTTAAATGTGCAAACGCATATCGATGGGGGCTATTATTAATAATTGTTCTTAAGAGACGAGTGGAATGAATGAATTATCCAATACTGCACTACTGAAAAGGATAAGGGCGTGCAAAATTGTAGGCCAAAACAGACGGGTCATATCAGAAAGAACCGACCATCTGTCATCACCACAACTACTAATCCAATCATATAAGCTTCGGCCACGGTGGAACATCACCACCACCGTCCCGTCGTCCACCCAACGAAGCCCAGCACACATTCTTTGATTTTTCTTAATAAATGAACCACTCACATCCTGCCACTTCTTGCCGCCACCTTCCATTTCCTTCCCTCTCTCTCTCTCTCTTCTTATCCTTTTCTCTATAGGACCTACCACTAATCATTGTTCGTTTAACATTAACTTATATCACAAACTAACTCTGTCTTTTTTTAAGATTTATTTGATACAATTTATAAAAATTAAATTTATAATTTAAGTTTATCATTGTGAAAATTTAAAGTTCAATTGAAGTTTCAAAACTCAATTTTAAACAAACATATATTTATTTTAACAAAAATAATATTTATTACTTTAAAATTTTATATCTTTAAATGTTTGTATAAATTATAAACAAACAAGTATTTAATCATCAAGATTTCATTAACAAAACAAGTGAAACTATTGGTCATTTGCTCGCCACGTGTCACTTAAATAATACTCCTCAAAGTCTCTACGTAAAAAGTTGTGGAATTATAGAAGAGATGAGTTTTAATAATATGTGGTCGATAGGAATCTACTTAGTCATATTGCAAGAAGACGATTTCTAATGTCCTCACTTGGATGAAAATTACTACCTCAGCCTCTTTTTGAGTTCTAATTTCTAATTTGACCTCAAATATTATAGTGACCTGATCGATAATTTAAAATTTTTAAATATACTAAGACAAGATAATAATCTCTAATAGAAAATGACTTAATTTTTTTTGTCAAATTGATTATTTTTTAAATCAAAATTAATAATAATCTATACATAGATAAACAATGAAACTACTATAATAATTAGAAACTACAACAAATATACTTCTAAATCTAACGTTCGTTTGTTTAAATACCTAAATATATAAAGTTAATTATTAATTTAAAATTTAGTCAATTTGATAAAAAAAAAAAAAAAATTCAAACTATACCATTTTTTATTAGACGGAAGGAATATTATTCAAATGATCGACGTCAAATTCTTCTCTCACCCCTCTTTATATAATTTCCAACTTCAAAAAATAAATAAAGCAAAAAATAAATAGAAAAGAACACAAAGGGTAGTAACAAAATAATTTTCGTTGTTGCAAATAAATAGTAGAAACACAGTACATTTCGAACGAAATCAGCACCCTACAAAAACTATTTACAAATTTACATTCAGAAGATATCAAAAGGCAGGCATCACAAATCCGAAACTATGAATCTTCTTCATCGTGTTCCTCATTCAACTCCTTCCGAGATTGTCTCCAGTCCGGGACAAACAGAAGGCTTTAAAAGGGTGAAGCGACCTCCATTGCCATTGTCATCTTACAGAATAGTCAGTCACCAACTCACCAACAAAGATCTGAACCAGACAGATAATTGTAAAAACTCTTTCTTCCTTCTGAATGCAATCTCGGGAAGAAAGAGAGACAAGGGATATTGGGAAATTTTGGTACTTGTGTTGTGTTTAGTTTTTATAAGCTTATGGCAGCCTTATAATCGTGCATCGCTTAAAACATTTACGAGGCTGATACTATTTTGTGGCACGTGCTGAAAAAATTCCACCTCTAGATGCATAAAAGTTTTATCACCCCTCCAAACACATAAAAGAGGAAAAACTCGTAGTAACAATGGTAAACTTTTTTTCTTTCTTTTTGTGGTTGTGAATGAGAACTCACAATTTCATACATCAATAGACTGAATGGAGAAAGTAAAAAAAAAAAAAATAAGAAAAAAACAAAAACAAGATTCCAAGGAGTCCCAATATTTACTTGGTACAGAAAAGGAGAGCAGTTGAGATGAATGATCCAACAAAAGTAAAGAGGTTTCAAAGACAGAGGCTTACTCGTACCGTACCATTCAAAGAGCTAACAGTGACTCCTTGGTCTTAACATCAAAAGATCCTCTAATGGTGATGTTTCAAAGCAGAGGTGCAATATAAATCCTTACAAATCATGAGGAACTGTATATAAGTAAATATAAATTATTGAGAGCAACCTATTCTTCATCAGTTGCAATCTACTAAAACAACACTGCTTCATATCTACATGAATCACCCTCACCATGCACAAGTTACACACTAGTAATATGTTAATCAACATATGTAAACTTTAAGAAATTAAACAAAACAAGTCAACAAAGAAGGCAAAACAATTAGTCCATACGATATAGATCATCAAAAGAAATCCAAACAGTGTCTCTACCTTGCAAACACGTACTCCCGATTTAAATTACTTCTCCAAATCATACTCCTTTCCGACTGTAATGCACAAATATAATTTACCCACATTAAGGTTAACCTTTATGTCTTATATAGACAAATATAACAGCAAAATGAAATTTCAACTTATCCACATTCTACATTTGTGCTATAAATAGGAAAGAACTTCTCTATATATGCTGAAATAAAGTACCAATATATTTCCCCATGTCCAAATCAACAAATATACAATTGCAACAAATTAATAATATGCTAGCTTTAAAGAAAACAACCTTACCTCTATTTATAAATAGAAGCCATTTCCACAACTTGAACCGGTGAACACAGATTCAACCTATGAGCATATAAGCATAGAATGTGCCACAACCAACGACGAAATTCATTCATGCAAGCCCAAATTAATTATCAATAGTTAAAGACATAAATTAAAAGTAACTTATCAATATCTTAATTAAAATCTCAAAACTCCAAAACTACCGATGTTAAAAACTTTAAAAATATAAGATCATCGGTAAAAACTTTAAAAATATAAGATAGACAAACACGACATAACAATCAAAATAAAATACCTAGCTCATAAATGTACAATCACTCAATCCTGAGGAATCTCAACATCACCATCATCAATCTCCTCCTGCAGATCCTTCGGACTCTTCCCGTCCACCGAACACCCAACCGACACACAAGTCCCGAGAATCTCCTTCACCGTTCCCGTCAACTCCTTCGCCATCGATCTCGGCCTCATGATCTTTGCGATCTCAATGACGTCATCAAGCGAAATGTTACCCGTGTGCTTGATGTTTTTCGTCTTCTTCCGGTCGCGCTCCGGCTCCTTCAACGCCTTGATGACGAGGGCTGCGGCGGACGGAACGACTGAGACCTTAGCCTGACGGTTCTGAACGGTGAGCTTGACAGTGACACGTAAGCCCTTCCAGTCCTTGGCGGTCTCCTTGGCGATGTCTTCACCGATCTTTTTAGGGGAGAGTCCGAGCGGACCGATTTTGGGGGCGAGCGAACTCGCGGCGCCGACTTCACCACCGGTGACCCGGACGTATACGTCCACAATTTGAGACGGATCGAGCTTAGGCGGCATTTTCAGGCGATGCTACGGTGGTGCAAATGGAGAGTTGTATAGAGTGACCGTAGAAGTGAAATGGCGAGGGAGGCGGCGTCTGCGAAGAAAAAGTTGATAGGCTTTTAAATTCGATATATAGGGCTAGGTTGGGTAAATGTGATTTCAGTTTATTAACTTGTTCTGTTTTGGGCCTATATTTTGGGCCATTGAGAGAGTTTTGTTGGCCCCTTGGAAGCCTATGAGTGATAATAGTGTTTTATCCAACGGAATGGACATATGGTTTTGTAATGTCAATTCTTGAGTTATCTATGACCTTCATATCGGCCTTATATAACATCCAGAGTTCACAACCTTGAGCTTAAATATATAATTTTAATTTGGAAGTCCAAAATAAATTATTAAATATTTTATTCAATAAAACGAAAAACCAATTAATATATGACACTCCTGATTGGCGTGGGGTTGTACATGATATTAGGAAATAATTGGTGAAAGGCATTTGTATTTAATCCATATTCATAACTATCAAACTAATGTTTAACAAGTTTGAGTGTTGAATTGAAAATCAAAGTAGAAAAATACAGTCATTCAAATATTTTGACAGAACAATTATCAAGTAATTTTCTTCATTAATTAGACAAAAAAAAAAAAAAAAATCAATATTCAACCATTCAAATATGTTTGACTATTTATAAAACAATATTTCAAAACTCGTTAGACGGACTTATTCAGTGAAAAAAGCATCTGGTGGCTAAGGTGATTACTCCGGGTTGATCGTATTCGTGAGAGTTTTCCTAATCTATTTTGTATTTATACTATAAGTATAACTGGTTATCTAGAGTATTTAAACAGTTATAATTTTCTATTATATTCACAAAATTTTGCATGCTTAAACAATAAAAATTAAAATTAATGTGTAATTTTTTATTTTTTTTTGGGACATATTAGAAGGCAGTGACCTAATCTCACTTGGGAATCTGCCCAGATAGAGTTCTTGGCCGTCTAAACTAAGTCCTTGTACTCCTTGGCAGTGTTTATAAGCTACTTTTGACAACTCAATTTTATAGTAGCCTTTAATATTTCTACTTCACATGAATCACATTTCTATGGGTTTGAGTAATTGATTCTTTTATTATATTTAAAATAAAATAAAATAATGAGACTAGACAAATGTCAGCAGTTTATTAATCTATCACACTCTCATAAGCACGTCACGTAAACACAAGCCAATTATCGTCGGCCACCTAATAAACCAAAAACAAAGATAAATTAAAATAAATGATACGCAATAATCACATGATTCTCTATCGGATTAGAGAAATCATCATAATCTTTATCTAGTTGAGAATGATGATTAGCTTGATTGAAGACTGCTGAAGTTGTAAGGTGGTTACAACTTGCTAATTTTAAAGGTGAGAAATTATTGATTAAAGCGATATTATTGGAATTCAAATTTTTTATTTTATTATATTTTATATTTTTTCATCTGTTTCATTTTAATTAGACCTGATAAAATGAATTAGCATCTAATGGATCAACCTTATCTATCATTAATTAAATGGATATGGACTATAAATTTTTATATAAATTTATAAATGGAAGGATTTAATTGGATGGTGAAATTAAATATATTTAAATGATAGATAAATGGTGAACCATTTATACTCAATCACTCACAATTCAGTTAAGACATTCATATATTTTCTTCCTCTCTATAAGATTAACACAATTATCTTGGGATAGCACTAGGCAGGAAAAATTTATAGGAAAAATTCACCGGCAAAATTTGAAGCTCACCTCTCGTGACCTCGTATATATATTAAAATTTTTAATTTATATAAATTTAATTTGTGTGTAATAAATAAAAGTACTTGCAGAGAAAAAAAAAGTGTATTCAAAATTCTAGAGATAAAATAATTAAAAAAATTTAGAGAAAGAATATGACTTGAGAATTTTAAAGAAAGAAATTTGCTTACAAATTTAAGAGGAGAAAGTGGCTTGAAAATGATAAAGAAATAATATGATTTGAAATTTGATATTATGTATTAATATAGATAAACTCTACCTCATGTAAAGATTTAGTAAGTCGCATCTAACACTTGAAACCTAAATTATTTGTTGTTGCCATTATATTCCTTTTATTTTGTTACTGTGAGAACTCGAATTTTTATTAACAATTAATAATATAAAAGTTCTCCTTATGATGTCCAGTAGAATTATTTTCTGCGTCGCTACGTTTCAAAAAAATTTGTTAAAATAATAATATAATAACCAGAAGCAGTTTGGTCATTTTGACAATTATTGTGCTCGAGAGCATTTTGGTCATTTTGACAATTATTGTGCTCAAGGGTATTTTAGTCTTCTTGACAATTATTATGTCCGAGGGTATTTTAGTCATTTTGACAAGTGTTATGCTTGAGGGCATTTTAGTCATTTTGACAAAATGAATGGCCGAGGGCATTTTGGTCACTTTTGGTAAAAGTTGTGCCCAGAGGTATTTTGGTCATTTTGACTCAAAAGTTAAAAAGTGCTCAAAATCATAAATCGATCAAAAATCTAGAATCAGCGCGGAAAAATAGTGACTCGAAACGCCGTCGGATTTTTGATTTGATCTAGGCCATAGTTAACTTTTTGACCAGAACATCGTATAGAAAAACGGACAGCGCCGTTAGATTTACAGCGTGCCAAAACATAAAAATAGAGTAAAATATTGTATTTTTCAAATTTTGATTTTTTAAATTATTATTTAATTATTAAATTAATTAGCTCGCGAATCGAGGCAAAATAGTAATTTGAATTTTGAAATTTCAGCCAATTAACCAACTGGGACCCACTGACGCACAGTTTCCCAGACTTTTGTCTTTTCCATTTTTCCCCTTTTTCTTTTTTTCTTTTTTTTTCTTTTCCCCCTTACCTTTTATGTTCTTTTATTTTTGCCCCCAGCTTTTTCTTGCCGATCATGAACTTGCCCAATTCGATCTGCAGTCCCTTTCTTGCATCATGGATTGTTATTTAACGTTCCAATGGGTCTTTATAACATAAACAAATCAACCTTAACCCACAAAACGAGCTGTATGGCACTGAGAAATTTCCTTTTTGTTGTTCTTGTTCTTGGTAAGCCGGATTTAAAGTCGGATTTTTGTCATTGTTTTGTTAGATTTGATGATTAGAATAGCATTTAGGGGTCTAGTAGAATCTGTTTGAGCCTTTTTAAATTATTATTTAATTATTAAATTAATTAGCTCGCGAATCGAGGTGAAATAACAATTTAAATTTTGAAATTTCAGCCAATTGACCAACTGGGACCCACTGACGCACAGTTTCCCAGACTTTTGTCTTTTCCATTTTTCCCCTTTTTCCCCTTTTTCTTTTTTTCTTTTTTTTCTTTTCCCCCCTTACATTTTCTGTTCTTTTCTTTTTGCCCCCAGCTTTTTCCTGCCGATCCTGAACTTGCCCAATTCGATCTGCAGTCCCTTTCTTGCATCATGGATTGTTGTTTAACGTTCCAATGGGTCTTTATAACATAAACAAATCAACCCTAACCCACAAAACGAGTTGTATAGCACTGAGATATTTTCTTTTTCATGTTCTTGTTCTTGGTAAGTCGGATTCAAAGTCGGATTTTTGTCATTTTTTTGCTAGATTTGATGATTAGAATAGCATCTAGGGGTCTAGTAGAATCTGTTTGAGCCTTGATCGATCAAAATGGTCAAGAATCGAGCCGAATAAGCTCGATTTATAGTCAGGCATTTTCCGGCGTGTTCTTAACCAAAAGATCGGATCTTTGGGCTCAAATCGAGTGTTTTTGAATTGATTAAAAGGTCCAATAGATTCCTGCAGTTGCAAAGATCATTTTGGTACATTTCAATCAAGTTTTCATTCTGTTTTGAGCAAGAATCGTTTTTCCGGCGAATTTGTGGCTGCGGGTAATGGCTTCTTATGCCGAAGATGAAGAGGATGATCAAGGCAGCCCTGAAACGGCCAATTTAGTCGTTGGGGTTGTGAAAATCAAGCCTTTCATCAATTCAAAAATCATAAAACACTCATTCCCGCCGATTTCAGTGTGTGTGTGTGTGTGTGTGTGTGTGTGTGTGGGTGGATCCGAGACCTCACCGAGCTTCCCAGTGAAGGCCCGACGTCGGCAAACTCAAAGCTGACAGAATCTGGGCTGAGGGAGATGGCCGAAGACGGTGGAGACTAGTTGACCAGGTCAACCGGTCAATGGTTGACTTGGTTAACTTGGTCAAACTGTAATGTTAAATTTTATTATTATTATTATTATTATTATTATTATTATTATTATTATTATTATTA
>JAUMHB010041892.1:0-18439 GCA_032359685.1 Pittosporum tobira
ATAATTTATAATTAAAATATAGTTAAGTGATAATTTCGGTAAATTTGTTGCTAATGAAAAGTATGTATAATTGAAAATAATGGAAAATCAAATTTATATATCATTAAGCGAAACATATACTATTTAATATTTTAAAATTTATTTTATCATATGAGTTTAGTAGAGTGGTAAATTTACTCATAACCTATTGAAGTGACCAAGGTTCAAATCTTGACAACTACAATTAATTTTTTAAAAAGGAAAAATGACCGAGAGACTAAAGTGTCCAAAAAATGGCTAAATATTGAACCAAAATGATGTGATTTGTGTTATATATATATATATATATATTACATTAGAGTTGTCCATTATTCATTTGTAGGCAGGCTTTTATTGATGAGTGAAAAATAAAAACATAAAGTCGTAACAACCTTTGGCTCGCTGGAAAATTCGTACCTTGAGTTTGTATTGAAGATTGTTTTAAATACTCCCTCCATCTAATTTTATTTGTTTTGATTTTTAATTTTTTTTTTACTTTATTTATCATTTTTTTAATATACTTTTTTTCCTTCATATTTTTTAATTCTACCCATAGTCAAAGTCAACTCATTTGATTAGAACAATAACAAATTAATAATATATAATTCAGTTATTTTTACCAAATCTTCTCCTCTTTTTTTTTTTTCATTACATATAACAAAATTTTCTCATTGGTTATCTATTATAATATGAAAATGATACTTTCAAGAGACTTTTTTTTTAAGGACATTAATTTTTTAAATAGGACAATTAAATTGAGACGGATAAAGTGTAATTTATATGTTCTATGGTTGTGTTTGCACTAAGTCAAAATGAAATTATTTGGATGTGGTTTTGAGTAATTCCATCCGTTTTAAAAAAAGTGAAACACTTATCTTTTTTTAATCGTCTCAAATTAAGTATAATTTTTTTGTATAGAAAGTTTAAAGATACAATTATTTAATTTATTTTTTATTTTATTAAATATGACTCGTTACTTCAATCACTACTCAAACATTATGATCTATTATTTTAACTATTACTTTAATATTATGATCCGCCACTTCAACCATTATTTCACTATCTAAAATTATAATAATATAAGAGTAGTTTTTTTTTTTTTAAATCTAATCAAACGCATTTTTTAAAATTCATATTTTTTTAAATATTTCGCTCTTCTTTTTTGAGACAGACGGAATATAAAGTATGAAAAATGATACGAGTAAAAAGGTCCAAAAGCATAGGAAAGGACTATATGATTGAAGGAATTAGAAGTTGTGTGGACGCGCGAAATGTTTCCAAGGGGTCAATCGTGAACAATGTTATCCCTTCTATTTTTGGGTGAAGGGGGGGACGCAATGTTATCAATCAGAAGAGCTGGTAATTGCACTTTATATTTTATCCCACGTCATCATTTAACTCTTCGAACCAAGTAGAAAATACAAGTAGAATACTTTTATGGTGGACAGATTTTAACTATAGTTAACAAATATATCCTAATACATTCTAAGTAACTTCAACGGTAAAATTTTATTAAATATCATTTAAATAACGTACAATATTATTCTTTGCATTGTTTTAAAATTTTCTCTGAACGTCTAAGCACTGGATCGGATATTCATAGACGAAGTTCTAACAAATTGATTAATTTTAAAATAATTATAGAGTAGATTGATATATGGTCCCACCTTAAACGATAAGTTTTTTTTCCACCGAATATATCTCAGATTGTTCATTTTTCATTTGTAGGCTTTTATTGAAAAATGAAAAATATAATCGTAAAGTCATAGCAACGTTTGACTTGGTGGAAAATTCGTACCTTGAGTTTGTACAGAATATTGTTTTAAATATGATTTATATGTTGTATAGTTGTGTTCACATGAGTTGCGCCATGGGTTTGTGGCTATGAATGTTTTATCTATGTTTTCTTGAACAAGATTGTTTCCCAAGTGTTGACTGTGTAAATTTTGCTCTAGCAGTTTTAGTCCACGGATGTGCGCCATGTGTTTGCAACCTAATTATTTCTTCATCTTGCAATTTTATTTTAACGTTACATTGTCTCAAAAGAGAATTTCAAATAGAATTTTGTTTTTCAAATAGTTGGATTCACCATATTTATATTTATATTTATACATAGTCAATTATTTAATAAAAAAATATATATAATAAATTCTAGAATACTACTCCAGTGTGTAGTTACCGAACCGTACCATACCTAAACATGGGGTACATTCCACCCAGAATTCGTGTATATAAGAAGGTAAACAAGGTATTCAAGTGGAGGCAGCTACTTCACGAGGATTGTAGTTTATCATTTGCACCCATAATACTTGATAAAATAATTCTAAGAATTTTCAGTAGTTTTAACCTCCCCAACTAAGCATTTGAATTTAATTATCTGTTACATCTGTATATGCTAAAGGAGTACTTTTAGTATTATTTTAATTAATTAACTAATTAATTAATTAAAAACAGGAATCGTGGAGGAATGGGAGTTCTTAATAGTGTTATGGATCCGTCCAAGTAGACCATTTATGAAACTTCGTATTGCTCATGTCACTCCATATTTATTCCTAAAAATTCAGTCCATGGTAGATCGGAGGAGTCATGTCGTCCTGCTCTTGTTTCTCAAAATTTTAAGAGTCGAAAGCTAGTATAAGATTATTTTTTTTTTTGTTTTTTGAAAAATCAATTTAATTTAAGTCAATTTTAAGTTATAGATTAAAAATATAAAAATGAAATTTAGGGAAAACCTTTATTGATACAATACGCTTGGTTTATGTTTTCTAAACTCACTAATTATAATATTCAGCGTTGCCCGAGTTGTGTACAATTATTTATTATTAAATTATAATAATATCATTTATATTTATATTTTTTGTGTTAACTTTTTCTTTATAAATTATTAATTAACTAAATTTTGAATTTTTAAACTAATTTAATAAATTAATATAATTTTTTTATTTTTAAAGAAAAATATTTCTTGTTAGTTTTAAATGAATAGGTAATATCTTAGGGGAAAAAATTGACTTTCCCTTGAAGAATTGGAGTTTTAGGGAGATTTAACATTTTTTTGTTTACTATGTGGTCTTTTGATTTTAAAGAAAATAGAAAAATTAATAAAATAAATTAAAATCTTTTTATTTGAATCAAATAAACAGGTCAAATAAGACCATAAACTCTCTAATTGAATCAAATAAGTACATAAAATCCATTCATATTTCACAATGTACATTATTTAAATGTTGAATGTAATAAAAAAATAATTAAAATTAAAATAGTTGGAGAAGATAATGAGATTGCTATATATATATATATATATCTAGAGAGAGAGAGAGAATAATTATTGTTAACAATACATATGCTCTCTCTCTCTCTCTCTCTCTCTATTAATAAGGGAAATTGCTATTTACCTGTTTCATGGCCCCTCTCTCTCTCTCTCTATTCAAGTTTCATGGCCTTATTTACATAGTAATTTGCTATATATATATATATATATATATATATATATATGGAGAGAGAGAGAGAGAGAGAGAGAGAGAGGGATTTAGTACAATTATTATCGGAGTGAATAAAATATACTAATATTTTATACAACAGTTAATAAAATTGTAACACCCCATTAAAACAAGGTAAGTATGGTCTAAATATATGTATTAAAGATCTGTTAAAATACTGTTATCTATTAATTTCTTACACATAATAAATTAATTATTAATATATATAATTGGACTCGGATATTTTCATATTAAATTTAACCTTGTGCTTTCATATAATAATCTTTTCAAACCTTGTTTATTCGACGTGTATTTATCGGATAAATAACTTAGTGGACTAAGTTATTATTTTTGCAGTTCGGCTACTAATGACGGCCCATTTAGGTTTGTGACCCAGAGTGTAGTCTTAATAAATTGTCCACTACCAGCCCAATGTTGGATTCCAAATTTTCAGTTTCGGCTTCGATTTGAAAGGGAGCCACCCAAGCACTATTTCACTTCCTTTTGCTCTGTTACCGCGATCTTACAGAATTCTTGTGGTTCTACTTGAGCGCAAAGTTCTTTTTAGAACCCATAAAAATAAAAATAATTTATTTTAAAGAGTCACGATTTGTAAAATTTATTGTATTTTAAAAGACAATAATATTAATATTTTAAAATAAAATTAGGTTATTTTGTTAGAGATGTGTGATAAAATGACATCGTTTTATTAAAAATACTAATCATACATTACATTATATTTAAAATTTCCTCTAATTTCAATTAATATTATCTGCTTCATTTGGTTTTGGGAATCTGAAATGTATCAAAACCACCAACGCTTCTTCCTCGAAACATGATGAAGACACTGTGTTTATAATTGAGGAAAATGTTGTTTTATTATACTATTTCATCCGATTTATACATTTTCTTTAAATTAAAATTTCCAATGTACATTGAACAAAAGTCGCTAGTCCAAACAATTGTTAATATTCTATTGGTTTGCTGACTAATGTAGGACCACAAGGGTTCATTGGCTGAGAGAGATTAATCTGCAATTAACTGTAAATTAATGACCCATTTTTAATACTATCTGACTCACCGACTCATTAGACTCGAGTACCATCAGACTTTTTTCACGGTCCCGAAGAAGAAGTACGAACTCCGCCCTTTCGTCGTTTTCTGTTAATTACCAATCTGAATAGATGTTTAATTATTGGAGTAATGTTTTTGTCTTGTACTAAAACAACTAGCCATCCTTAGAAGTTAAGCCTCCGTAAAAGTGTTCGAACCATACACTTAATCATGTTTAAGAAAATTAATTGTCTTTATTTTTTGAAGTGCTTTATAAGCAATAACTTAATCAGATAATTAGACAGTTGGTAGATAATTGAAAGCTTTAGAACACATGCTCCTTTGTTGTTGAAATAATTTCAAACTCTCTGTCCCGAAAAAGCGTTGCAAAAATTAAATCTCCAATCATTAATTTCAAAATTTGCTAAATGTAATATAATTGGGTACACTGGCTTGATTAAAATAAAATAAATCAAGGAAGCTAATTTATTAATTAAGAAATAAATTTGATTAAGGACAAGAGTAGCCCATGTAAATCATTTGGTCACATGCATTGACTGAGACAACATCATCTTAATTTTACTTATCTGAATATACTACTCATTGATTATATTCTCCTGACCATATAAAATAAACCTAGGCTCTTGAAACCCTCACTCTTTTCAAGATAATCCCTCAAGACACAAATGATAGCACAGCCAGAAACTTAACAATGTACAACAAGCCTCAAAGAGAGAGCTTTATAATTCAAATATCAGATACTGAAGGTCCAAAATCAAATCAAATCCCTCAAGCTGCTACTACTTCTTCTTCAAAGTTTAACTTTTCTTCCATGAAACTCTTTGATCGTTTTCGAAATATTGTGATGCGGTTAGTTTTCACTTTCCCTTCTTCTAGAGGCCGCCGGTCGCCGAGGACGGCGGGTTCGGTTCCGAGGCGGCGATCATGCGACAGGCCCGACCCGCCAAAAACTTCATGCAGCTCATCATCGTGTTATTACTCATCGAACTCTCACTATAATGAAGCCATTGCTGATTGTATTGAGTTCTTCAATAAGTCTTCGCAAGATGGTGAGTTTGATGCAAGGAAATCTGATGTTATGGTGTGATATGTACAAGTGTATAATACCGTGTTTATCATTTCAAGCTTGCAATATTTCTTTCGTTGAAGATGAGTTAATTTGATGGCGATGATGTATATGTATATTCCAATTTCTTCATATTTGTGGGCTGAAAAGCTTAATGCGGAAACACGCTTTCCTATGTTCTAGCCATGTCAATTTAGATTCTTTTCCCCTTTTTTTTTGTGGTACTAATTCTGCGTTTCCAAAATTAAACAAAATTTTGAGTTTTAGTAAATTAGATTTATGAAATTTTAAAATTTAAATTATAATATAAATTTATTTAATTTTCAAACTTTGAAAGCTTATATGTATAAGTATTAACATGTAATTCAAAAATATTGACTTTGAAATTAATTAAAATAAAATTACTTTAAATTTCAATTTAAAACTTTTCAAAACAATTATAAATATCGCCAGTGTTGAAAGAGGAGAAGTTTTTTTCTAAGTCACTTTCTTCTGGCCAAATGAAAGGTGACCCCAGGACTACTCCAGTTTGGTAGAGTAATTTATTTGACTTCTTTCGCCCGTATGTTCTGTCCCAATATTATTGTAGCTGTTTTTTTAACGTCCTAATATTATTATAATATTTTATTTTTTAAAAAATTTAATGATAGAAATTCTTTAATTTATTTTTACTTTATTTTAAATATTATTCTAAAATTATGGTCAATTCATTAAATTATTGCTCTAACATATACAGTACAACCACTTCAACTACTATTACATTAAATAAAATATAATATTAATATTATGACCCTTTGTTGTTTTTTGGGCCCTTACCCATTGTTTTGATCATTAATTTATTATTTAAAATTATAAAATTATAATATTATAAAAATAATTTAAATATTTTATTTATTACAATAATATTGAGACAAATGAAATTGTCGACCAGACGTAGGCCCCTTAATTAGGTGACGATGGTCCTTTTAGGCCTGGCCATTTATAGCGTGGATGTCTACAATTTTAGGTTTAGGTGTTTAGTTTGTGATAGAAAAAATATTTTTTTAGATTTTTTAGTATTTGATATATCATGAAAAATTTAGTAAATAAAAAATTATTTTTTAATAAACAGAAAATTTATTTGTTATTTCAGAAAAATGACTTGTGTATTTAAATCTGTAAGTTATTTTTTGAAAAATGGTTCAAATGTTGTCTCTTTCTATTATTCTTTATAACATTTTTATTTAATCACTCTTATTATCTTTTTAGTTATTTTATTTTTAAAATAAATATTTTTATTTTTATTTTCACAATATATACATAATTAATATTTTTATATTTAATTATATATACACATATATTTTCTAAATTTTAGATTTTTTTATTCTTTAAAATCTTCAAAACAACTATCTTATTAATTTTTTTTTTCTATAAAGTATGAATATTCTTATTGTTATTAGATCATAGTATTAAGTTTTTACATATATACAAATAAATTCAAATTTTTATTATAATAACTTAGTTTTATCTTATTAAAAAAATCAAAATATACTTATATTAATTTAAAATAACATAATTATTAAATTTCTTTTGAAAACCAAATATAAAAATATATTTTTAGCTTTATTTTTAATTTGACTATTAAACATCAGAAAATAAGTTATTTTCTCATAAAATATTTTTTAAAACTTGTTTTCCTTGTATCAAACTGAATTTTAAAATTTTGCATACTCGTCAAGCAAAAAATTTAACGGCCACTCACTACAATTTATAATGAACCACATTGCTTGTTGCACCCAAAAGAAAGAAAATATAAATTTACATTACAAATAAAAGAAAAAAAAATCAACTTAAAATTTAAAATTTAATTTATATTGTATTGTTCTCTCTCTCTCTCTCTCTCTCTCTCTCTCTCTCTCTTTTTTTAATTCTTTATTTTTATAAAAATCTTCTCCTTATTTCTCTACTTGTCTCACCCAAACATTTAGTAATCTTGTGGTTGTGGGGTAAGACAACCGTACAAGTTGTCGAGGTGCATGTAAATTCTATGAAAAATCAAGCTTTCTAGCTTTGCAATAAATGACCCCCATCTTTTTCTTTTTTGTTCTTGATCTAATTAATTTGTTCTTGCAATAAAAATGACCCATCATCACATACATGATACATGGAGCCCAGACAGACTCCTGTACCGATTTCCATAACCTGGGTTCTGGTGGAGCCTGGCTTTTATTTCCTTGCGTACGCTTACTTTATTCCTTGCAAAGTTACTGTACTATTATACCAGTCAAGGCTACAGTTTTATTTATGTTTTAATTACATTCGAATTCTTGAGCAAAATGCATCAATTTCATCATCATCATCATCATCATCATCATATATATTATATATATATATATTTGTATTATCTGGAAAATACATGGACTAAAATGGTCATATATATATATATAAGAAAAGGCCATGGAAGCAAAAGGAGATAAAAGTTTTTTTTTTATACCAGTCAAGGCTACAGTTTTGCAAATGTTTGAATTAAGGATTTTATTACATGCATGCGTAAGGCATTGTTTGCGTCATTCGTAAGTGGAGTCGGATCGAATTATCCAAACAAAGAACAAAGCAAAAAAGATTGCTGTGTCTGCATCTTCTTGTACGCCCTCCCACTCCCTTTAACTTGTCTTGTATGCTCCTTTTCTTAAATATGTTTTCTTTAATTTATCAATTATCAATAAATCACTATTTAAATTAGCTCTTACCTTCAGTTGTCTACTTGTCTTTAGAACTGGGAAAAGAAAAATGTCGTAAAGGAATTTGGCTGCATTCAAGTTCAAAGTAGAAATTAATTTTTACCAAAAAAGGTAGAAATTAATTTATTGATACTGGTCAATACAATTTTTCTTCTTATAGTGTATAATTTGGAAATTAACTATTCCAACATCAAGAAATATAAATAGAGTCGGTCAATTAAGGTCCCATAACCTGTTATGTATTTCTCTCTGTTTCAAAATCACCATTAATTTCCTTCTCTTTGCGGCTTCTTCTCTATTCCAACTCCACCTTGATCTTAACGTCCACAAACAATGTTGGTCAAGGCAAGTCCACCGGCCGTCCGATCATTTTACACTTCACCATCACACAGGCCAGGTGGGTTCTCACGGGTGAGGATGTCCGTCCGATCTAACGTCCTCTCTTTTGCGCCAATTTTGATCAACTTACAGAGAGACTGTGAAACTCCCCTTCCAGTACTGCGCCACGTGGCCGATGCCATGGCCGCCGACATGCGAGCTGGCCTTGCCGCCGACGGTGGCAGCGATCTCAAGATGATTCTCAGTTATGTGGATAGTTTGCCAACTGGGTATGTTCTGTTCTATCTATGGGTCTTCAAACTTTTATTGATTTAGTCAGTCTTACTAGTGTTTGCTTATTTTTGTGTTTCTGCCTGCATAGTATTTGTTCTTGAATTATACCTCAAACTGTTACAGCACTTCAATTTTGTCAAACATTAATGGTTTGTGTACTTAAAAATACACAATTCATGTGAGGAGGAGCTTGGGAAAATTTCAATTTCCTTGAAGAAAGTTTACTCCTCATTTATTTAACTAGGTACATAAATCCCTTCTCAATTGAAACGCGAGTACTAGTCGATCGACTTCATATTAAGATTTGTACGGGACTAACTAGTCAAAATTTGTTTCTATTTTTTTTTCATCTCTAAATTTGGAGACTAAAAATTTGTCATTTGGGAAAATTATGTGACGAGGTTTGTAGAAACGAAACTATGTCTAAAAAAATTCTAAAATTAGAAAATAAAATAAAATATAGCAAATGAGGCTCTCATTTTCAGAATGGAGGAGTACTAATATCTGCTTTATCCACTACCTTTTCGTTTAATTAACTTGGTTCAGATTAAGATGATTTGGCATTTTTGTTTAAAGGAATGAGAAAGGATTGTTTTATGCTTTGGATCTTGGAGGCACCAACTTCCGAGTGCTAAGAGTGCAATTAGGAGGAAAGGATGAGCGTGTGGTTGCTACTGAATTTGACCAAGTTTCTATACCTCAAGAATTGATGTTTGGTACCTCTGAGGTGTGTATATTTACATCCTAAATTCCCGGTAGATTATTTGTGTAATAGATAATTTCATGATATTTACTTACTAGTTGATATGCAATGTCATAGGCACTTTTTGATTTCATAGCTTCTGGGCTGGCGAAATTTGCAGAAAAGGAGGGTGGAAAGTTTAATCTGCCCTGTGGAAGGACAAGGGAAATTGGATTTACATTTTCTTTCCCCGTGAAGCAAACGTCTATTGATTCAGGCATACTAATCAAGTGGACTAAAGGTTTTGCAGTATCTGGAACGGTTAGTGTTTTGAAAATTTTCATTGTTATTAAGAAAATAAAATATTTCCACGAAAACCATTTTCCCCCAAATGTAAAAATAAAAAAAAAACTTTAATCTCTATAGGCAGGGAAAGATGTCGTTTCTTCTTTGAATGATGCAATGGCAAGGCAGGGATTAGATATGCGGGTATCTGCCTTGGTAAGTTTTGTTCATGATGTCCCAATTTAAGACGCTTGATCAAAAGAATGAACAACTTGCTGGATATATCTACGAGTACTTACTTGTTTTCCTATGAATGTGTCATCAAGATAGGTTAATGACACTGTGGGGACACTAGCTGGAGCAAGATACTGGGATGATGATGTAATGGTTGCTGTCATTCTTGGAACAGGAACAAATGCTTGCTACGTCGAACGGGTGGATTCTATTCCTAAACTACATGGCCAAAAGTCTACGTCTGGCAGAACGGTTTGTGACATTTCTAATTGATTTTGTTGAAATTATTAAGACTTAGAGTTATGTTTTAAGCTTAATGTTGATGGATATCACTTGATTCAGATTGTTAATACAGAATGGGGGTCATTCTCTAATGGTCTTCCTTTAACTGAGTTTGATAGACAAATGGATGCCGAGAGTATAAACCCTGGTGAGCAGGTTAGTCTCAATTTGTCATGTTTTTAGTAGTTTCTACCTTTATTCTATCAAAAGAGTCGCATTTGCAAAATATTCCAAGTTTATATTTTTATCCCTACCCCTTGATACATTCAAAGTCTAGTTCGTAGTGCTGACATGACTGTGAACTTATATTGTTTAATGGGACACTTTTTGAGGAATAATATATATATTTTTTTCACAAATGGGATTCTTGTTGTGAAACTAAGGAAGTATAATGCAGTGGTCTACAAGCTACAGATTTTTTATAAGTCATGTTCCATGCGAACAGATATTTGAGAAGACAATTTCTGGTATGTACCTTGGTGAAATTGTGCGACGAGTACTTGTCAATATGGCTGAAGCAGCCGATTTATTTGGTGAATGTGTGCCAGAGAAACTATCCACACCATTTGTTCTAGGGTATTTCTCCTAATCTTGATAGACAGATTTCAGAGAAAAAAAATGCAGCTTGAAAATTTCAATTAATTTAAGTCATTATATATAGATATTTGTTTAATACTATCTGTCTTCGCTGAATTTGTATCTTAGGACCCCACATATATCTGCAATGCAGCAGGATAGTTCCAAAGATCTTGAAGCTGTTAGATCAATCCTATATGATGTTGCAGGGGTGAATTTCTCTACCTTAAAACTGTCATTATATCTACGTGCATTAGAATTTTGTTCACAAAAGTATTCAACTTTATGAATATAAACTTCTTTTTCCAGGTGGACTCAAACATAAATGCAAGGAATATTGTGTTGCAGGTTTGTGATACCATTGCCAAACGTGGTGGGAGGCTGGCTGGTGCAGGAATTGTCGGAATTCTGGAAAAAATGGAAGAGGATTCAAAGGGTCTCATTTCTGGAAAAAGGACAGTTGTCGCAATGGATGGAGGTTTGTACGAACATTATCCCCAGTACAGAAAATACCTCCAAGATGCAGTCAGTGAGCTTCTAGGACCGGAATCATCAAAAAATGTAGTCATAGAGCATTCGAAAGATGGGTCTGGAATAGGGGCTGCTCTCCTTGCTGCTACAAATTCTAAGTATGAACATTGATATATACGACATACTTCACATTATAGCAACCAATATTTATTTTTTACTTATAGACTATATTTATTGGAACAAGCAAAATAATAGTTTGGATCTTGTATTTGTAATTGGATTCAGAAGCAAGGGATTGAGAATAAAGAGGGAAAAGAATGCGAGTTTAGGAATTCGTTTCAAAGTTTTTGTATATGGTTGTATTTGAAGATGGATAGTAAACTAGAGATCAGCTTTGTAAGTTGGCTCAAAATGGGGGCCCATTTTGTACCATGTATTTTATGCCATGTACGAGTGTAACTTTGTGATTATCAGTACCAGTTGTTCATAACATTTAATTATGCATTTAGTTAGGGCCTTCTTGTTTATTTGGATGCACTTTCTTGGTTTCCTTTTTTTTTTTTTTTGGGTACAATTCTTGGTTTTCCACAGAAGGGTGTTGTAGGCTTATAAGCATTTTTATTAGAAAATAGGGAATTCTTATTTTCATAAGTGCTTTTTGATAATTACTATACTCTTTTTGGGAGGCACGAACATGTTCTTTTCTTTATTTGAAGTAATTAGTCTAAACGTATGACGTTATCAGGGTTATAAGTAATTTTTTAACGTTTTATTAAAAAAAAAAATTGTTGGTTTTTCACGTTTTCTTTGGTAATTTATTTGTTTATGAGACATTTAATATTGTTTTGGTTCATATTCACATAAATATGTAAAAAGCACAAATTGATGCATATGTGACTCTTTAGTATCCGATGATTAAATAATAAATTTTGGTAATTGATCCAAAAAAAACTTGAATTTACATAAAATTCAACTTTAGTTACATATTTAATATCTTTATATCCGAGTTAACTTAATAAATGGAAAAAAAAATTCATTTGACTCATACCAACAAACTTAATGTCTGTAGATTTATATAATATACTACTTTTTGAATTAAGCTTATAGCCATTTTGATCCGAAATTCAAATTTAAAACTTTTGAAATTTAGTTAATTCGGTAATTGAACTGAGTCGACTTGATAATTAAACCAAAATAGACTTAATATTTGTCTATTTATATATTATATTGATTTTCTTATCAATTTATGCTAATTTTGATAATTAATAGTACAATTTTGGTCAATTAGATATTGATTTTTGAAAATATCCAAAAACTATTAGTTAATTTATTTAGCTTTATTCCTTTTGTTGGTAAATACACTCATAGTACTCCACCTGTCCTATTTTATTTGTCCTAATTTTTTTGTTTGTCTTTTTTTATTTATTATTTTCCTTTAATGTACAATTTTTATTACATTTTCCAAATCTATTTTTATTTAATGGTACATTTCACTTAACCACTTGTGGTTTGGATCGATTTTTATTTGATTACTTGGAGTTTAAAATTTGACACTTAAACACATGTGATTTTGAGGTTAAGTGAAATTATTAAATTTTGCTTAACGCCGGTTGACCTAAGTGAAATATTATCAAATCACATGTGATTATGTGAGAATCGTTATAAACCACAAGTGGTTATGTGGGAATCAACCCAAATCATAGATGGTGAAATTGTTTACATTTCACCTTGAATCTGACGGCATTAAATAAATTTAACAGTTTTACTTAATCTCAAAACCATAAGTGATTAAGTGTCGAATTTTAAACTACAGGTGATCAAGTGAAAATCAGTTCAAACCACCAGTAATTAAGTGAAATTTATCCTTTATTTAATTACTCAACTCTATTATTGAAATCATAACATATTAAAAATAAAAAATTCATTTACTCTAATTAAACGTTATCTCACATTCTATTACATATAATAAATTATTCTCTCTGATAAGAAGAAAAAAAGGGTGTTTTTAGAAAAACTATTTTTAATGGATATATAATTTTTAATTATGATAATTAAATTAAAAAGGAAGGAATATTAATTTTTAAGTTTTTTTCCCCAAAAAAAGTAAATTTCAGTTCTAAGATTATAAATTAAAATTGACTCGTTCATCGAAAGAGACGGTTCAGTGTTGGCATTCGGGTTTTGACTAAAGACTTTTCCTCTCTCTCTTTAGCCCGCGCTTTCTCACTAACGAAATCGACACAAGGTTGATCAATCTGGTTGCATCCCTAACTGTATAGCTTCAATTTCCCCTTCTTTGATTACTCGAAAATGGTAAATTTCCCTTATCAGCGTTTTCAAATTTCTGATTTTGGAGTTCTCTTTCCGTCTGGGAAATTTCAATTTGATCTGTGAATGGCAGATCCGATTCATATTGCTCCAGAACAGGCAGGGAAAGACTCGCCTTGCCAAGTACTACATTCCTCTAGAGGAATCCGAGAAGCACAAAGTCGAATACGAGGTATATACTTGTAATGTTCGACTTTTGTATTTCCTTTTGGGCCTTTTTCGCGTTTCATGGCATACTTCTGGTTATGCTCTAGGGTTCTAATTTTATTTCGCGTGCTTAGGTTCATCGATTGGTTGTGAATAGAGATCCCAAGTTCACTAATTTTGTGGAGGTTAGTCAATCTTACCAACTATGTTTTTGATCAAATTCTCTTATTCGTTCTTGGATATTCACTTCAAATTAGGTACTCCCTCCTTTCGGCAAAATGAGCCACATTTCAAAAATTTGCAAATTAAAAGTATACATTTTTATCTTCTGTCAGTGGAGGCATGATAGTAAATTTGTGATGTTTATTCTGTAACAGACAAGAAGTGGAATGCTTTTTCTGTAGCAGACATGTTTTTCATTTAAACTCAGAAGATTTGAAGAATGCTATAAATCCCGTGTTTAAGATAAACTCGACAAATATTTTGGCTAATTAAAAAGTCACTTACGAAAAGTTTATTAATTCACTTTATTATGGGGCATTGTAGCTTTAGGATTATTGCGACTTGCATCAATGAAAAATTCAAGTTCCTTGTTATTTCTAATTTGTGGGTTTGATGTACTCCTTTATTGGTATCTTAACATTGTATTTAGTAAACAATTTTTTGTTCCCATAGTGGAGTAAAATGATACTATTAGATTAGTCTGGAACATATAAGATGTGGGCATTGCATGAGATGATGGTTAAATTTTGACCTATATTATTAACTTATTTTATTTCCCTAGTGAATGAGAAGCTTAGTACTATCATTGTATGTTGCTTCGTGCAATTATCATCTGATATCACATGCATAGCTGTTATCTTATCAATAGAAGTTGGGATAAAGGTGTGATGGGTTGAGTAGAGTTTTGCTTTTTGTTCAAATCAATAAAAAAAATAGGCCTCAGTCCCTTATACATGATATCAACTGCATAAAAATCCTTTTGACCCCGCATGGCTTGTTGTAATGCTATAGTTTGCATATCTAAACTTTCAAATTTCGAAAGTTAATATCTTTTTTGTTGTTCTTGCTTCACCAAAGAACATGTTTCCTTGTATGAGATATTTTTGAAAGATATTCACCAAAGGACGGTTTGTCATTGCTTTGTTCCTGCATTTATCTCTTAAGGATAAAGGTTTTTCTGTTGCTTCATGCAAAAAAGTAAAATAAATGTTATTCACACGTGTTCTTTTGGTTGGACTACTGTTTTTTCTAATTTTTGCTATATCTAATTGCTACCCTGCTATATTTCTCTTTGGCAATGCATCATTATACCTTTAGTATTGGTCTTCCAGTTCCTGAGTTGTTGTGCACAATTGGTCTTGCAGTTTCGCAATCACAAGGTTATCTACAGGCGATATGCTGGATTGTTTTTCTCACTTTGTGTCGATATCACTGATAATGAATTAGCATATTTAGAGTGTATTCACTTGTTTGTGGAGATATTGGATCACTTCTTCAGCAATGTGTGTGAGCTCGATTTGGTATTTAACTTTCACAAGGTTTGCCACTACCTATGATTCTTTCTCATATGTTTTTAACTTTATCATTGTCTCTTTCTACAAGACTGAAGTAACTATTTTTGCTTTGCTTTTGTTCATCCATAAAATAATTGTTACTTTTTTTTAAAAGATAAAATTAAGCAGTTTTGTGCTGCAACCAATCACATGCATTAGTATATATCATAATATCTTACTTAACCAGTAACGGTCCGGCAGAAAACCTTGCTTGCCAATAGGTGGTTGAAATTACAAAATGGTAGAACATAGATTCTTGTCATTGATGCTTTCTTTACTTTCAGAAATTGCTTCTCTTGCATGATAAACTTGCACCATTGTAAGTTCTCTTATTTTCTTCGGACACTTTCTGTGACCACTTATTATCCACAAATAACAAAGCTGCATCTGCTTATTGCTAAAACAGTACTATGGCTAAACGCATACATTATTACTGACCAATCAATTATTTCGTTATTTCTTGATGTGTTATCCTTTTTTGGAAAAGGTTTATCTGATTCTGGATGAGTTCATTCTTGCTGGGGAACTCCAAGAAACGAGCAAGAAGGTACAAATTAACTGCTTTTTCAATCTCAGCAATTCATCACTTTCTAACACCATTATTATTTGTGTAGTTTTGTTTTTCTTAAGTATAGCAAAGGCATTTGAGACTGAGTTCTGCTATATAATCTGCAGGCAATCATAGAAAGAATGGGGGAATTAGAAAAGCAGGACTGAAGATCTCTGGCCCTCCGCATGTTGTATCTGGGGGAACAGTCATCCCTCTTATATTTTTGCAATAAATTGACGCTTGATTTCTTATGTTGATTCTAGTATATGTCCATTATATAAAATTGTACCATTGTTCAAAAATTAAAGGTTGCAGTTTGTTCTTGCTTAACTTCATATTGTAGTATGACGTTAGTAATTTGTTCACATATTGTTATACGCTCGCCCAGCTTGAAAAGGAGTACTTTTGGTTATACTTTTTGTGAATATCAAAGTTTGTAGAAGACGCTTGGATATATTTTTTTAACAATCTAAGCGAACAGAATGTTGGTGAGGACAATGGGTTGGATACTTGAATAGCTGGGCAAAATAGAGCTGCTCTGTTTTTTTTTGGGTACAAAATAGAGCTGCTCTTTGATAGAAAAGTAAGTTTTTTTATGTAATTTTAATAAAGATGCTCATTTTTCTGGACAGAGAGTCGCATGGTAATAGAATTGATATATTATTGTTCACAAGAGCGGCAGAAACCATCACATATTTATTTCATAATATTTTTTTTTAGAGGAAACGTACATGTGTATGAAAATACAACAAAAAGTGAAAACCAAAAAGTAACAGAAACAAAATGACACACTGCAGCAATATTCTGGACTCACCTTCAACAACATTTTCCTCCCACACGATCTTTTATTTAGAAAACCTTTAATTTTTTGCGCCGCAAGCATGCATGATCACTGCCGATAATTATAATGGATCAAGGACACTTGTGCTTACCACCGTGAGTAGTCATATCGCGGTAACAAGGACACACATCATAGTTGTTATAAGTCCCCGGAGGTACGCAGTTGCAACGTGCGCAGCAACTTCCACATGTCCTCAGGCACGTTTTTAGCCTCCCTGATTTCGCGCATCTCTCTGAGCATCGCGCACCACAATCTGCACATACGCGTGCGCACAGTATCGTTTAATGAGAATTTAGAGATGAAACCATGATACATAGAGTGTGAATATATCAAACCAATTTTTTGGAGAATAGAATGCCCAGTACCGTCATTCATCTGCAGAAAAAAGAGAGGCCATATTATTGGGAAATCTAAGAGGAAAAATTAAAGGAGAAGACACCGAGTTTATTGCCTAAAATTAAGCACAACACTGAAAGCATATATACCATTATGTGATCGTCACTTTGAACAAACCGCAGAACAAGAAAAAACATTAGAAATGAAGCAACAAGAATTTTGGAGATGGCCATGACTCCTTTTTTTATTTTTTATTTTTATTTTAAGACTAGTAAATTTTGTGTTTCGTATAATGATAGAAACTTGAAGTGGGTTGTATATATAGAAGAATTTTTGAATCGTGGAAGGGTGGAACTTGTTACATAATGGCATATATGGTGAAGCTGGTTTCCAGCTTAATCAATCTGCAATTAGGGATAGATGCTAGCTAGCTACTATCATGATGATATATCAGTATAGGTATTATATAATGTGTTCTGAAAATTGAGGCGTACCTAGGTGCCACAGGGAGATCCAAGCTATTAGATGCTTGGATTTAGACGGGATTAATTGGGCATAAACGGAGATTACTTGGGCTTAAGCATCCAATTAAGTTTCGGAGAGTACGAGTTAGAGGAATTATTAAGATTTAATCGGAGATTAATTGGAGTTAAAGCAAAAAAAATTTATATCAGCGACTGTATTTGTGATCTACGAAGAAACAAGTTTTGGTAATTTTATTTCTTTGTTTATTTTTAGCTGTTTTTGAAATTTTCAGAAATATTACCCATTTCTTGATGTAAATGGGTAAAATACTTCAACACGGAAAAAGAAAATATTTCCAGCCTGTGTAATTGATAATTATTTTAACATTGGAAAAAGCAAAAATTTCCAGCCTTGCTATAATTAATTATTTCTCTCCATTTAATTTGTACCTTGGGTCACAATTTACTATAGTAAATTTCCCCCAATCCTTTTGTTTATTTCTTGATGTGGTTCCTTTTCTGGAAATTTGGATGAGTTCATTCTTGCTGGGGAGCTCCAAGAAATGAGCAAGAAGTTACAAACCGTCATGTTCACAACCGGCAATTCATTGTCTTCCACATGGTGTATATGCGGGACAGTTGCCCTCTTATATTTCGCAAAAGATTATTATTCCATTTGTTCTAAAATTGGAGATATTTATACATTTTTAATGTAATATAT
>JAUMHB010041903.1:3733-15991 GCA_032359685.1 Pittosporum tobira
TTTTGAAGCAAAAGTACTTCAACTATTAATCAAATTAATTAATTAAAAATTCTCAATAATCACCCAAATTAAAGTGAGAAACCCATTCCTCTTTCTCTCTTATCCCATCCATCTTCGTCTACTGTCACCCAAATTAAAAATTAAACTAAAAATTAAATTAAATAATTACACAAATTAGAGATTTAGAGGAGTTCGGAGAATCGGAGTCTTACTTGTATTAGGACCCTTCATATTTCAGATTCTAGAGTGTCGAGAGTCCGAGACGCGGTCGGAAGGGCCGGAGGGGAGCCGTGGCGGAGTAGCCGGTCGCAGAGGAATCAAGAGAAAAACTCAGAAAAAAACAGAAATGCAGCATCTTTATCAGCATTTCAACTGAGTATCATTTGGATTATCATGTCTGCGCGAGTTCAGTTTGAGTGTTCATATTGACTACACTAGAGACAAATCTTGACTCTGCCACTTTTTATCGATCGGGTGGATCTATATGCTCCGGGGTGGTGTCGTGGTGAGACGAGGTGCTTCTGCTGGAGAAAAAGACCGAATAGATCCTACTTATAGGCTAACTCAATCGCAAATCGGTCATCTCCATGATAGATTCGCTTATTCTCTCTAACAGACCCTTGTATTCGTCTTTATGCTGCGAAACTGAGAAGGATGGCAGTAGTCCATCTTTTTTTTTTTTTTTTTTTTTTTGAAGTATAAAATTTTTAAATATTTATAATACAATTCTATAAATAATTTATCTTTACTAAGAATAATTTTAAAAAAATTACACTTAAGCTGCTATAGTTTTATATACTGTCTCCGTTCAAAAATAATAAAGTTTAATTAATCATTTTGTAAGCTCATTTTTTTTTAGACAAATGAAATATATTACAATTATACCTTAAAAAAATTATTAAAAAAATTAAAAATTAAAAGAAAAAAAATCAGTGTGGTCGCGTGACTACACTTGCCTATAACCGTCTCCGCCACTGAGTTTAATGATAGTAATATGATAAAATTATCTATTAAAATGATAGTATTTTACACTATTATCCATTAACAAGGTACTATTTTTATTTTTATTTTTGAAATTAAAAATTTGGACAAAATGGGCTCTTTTTTGGGAAGAGGTAATATATATATATATATATATATTTTATTTTTTATTTTTTATTATTTTTTTTTTTTTTGCTTTAAGAGATCCAAAAACAGAGTCCCAGAGCATCTTTTGTTTTGCAGCGATTCAGAAAGTAGGACTAGACGTATCTTCAACGGGAAAAAGACGCTCTTTAAGATCTCTTTATGTACTCGTAAGATCTGTATCTCAAATAGTAGTATCACACTTTAAAGTTTATTCTCCAGCTGAAAAAAAAAAACGATGGCGCCAAATTTGATTTCGCATTAAATTTAACTTTTTATACCACCTCGGTTCTGAAAATAATTGTTTAATTTTTTGGTATTTTTTTAACATAAATTTTAAGACACTTTGAAAATATTTATATATACTATATTTTTTATGCGCTTTTATATTCTTAACATATTTGTATATTATATTGTTTAATATTTTAAAAATATAGTAAATATACAATATATAAATATGTCTTAAAATTTGTACCCAAAAATTATTAATAATTTTGGTCATCTTTTTTAAGACGGATAGAATACATGAGAGTATTATGGATGTTGCGAGCCGTTGGATGAATCATTTTACTAAAAGAAAACAAAAGCAATTGAACTGGACTAAGGGAGTATTTTTTTGAACAAGTAGGAAGATCCCATTAGAAGGTTTTGTAGTAATGGTGTTAAACAAGTCGAACTTTTCAAGTTCAAGTTTGATTTGTTAAAATAAATTAAAAAAAATTCAAGTTTAAATTCGACTTGTTTAATCAAACGAACTTTTTATCAAGCATTTAACTAGCCGATCTTAAGTTTTTTCATTAATAATTTGGAGTATTTAGTAGTCTTTCTGATCCAAATTTGTCGAACTCAAGCTCAACTTGTTGAACTAAGTGAATTTTTTCTCGAGTTCAAGCTAATCTCTAAACGAAAGTTCAGCTCGTTTAATACCCTTAGTATGTAGCCATGTCGTAATTATATCCTCTGCATTTCTTCTTTGGGATATTCAAAACATTGAGATACTCCAAATTCTACTCCTAAATTCCTCTGCTAAATTTTGATGCATCAGAAAATGGAATGTCAGTAGTACTACCATCACTTTAATCAAAGAATGCAAAAACACAATTGCCTGCAACTCTTAGCCCACTCCTTTCTTTCGTGTATACACTATTTCCCTCTGTCCCCCAGCATGCAAAAAGTTCCTAATTTGATAATAAATCCAACAGTATGAAGACAAACATGACCCCAGCCCCCCACCCCACAGAGATGAGTTTCTGAACTCCCACCCAATTTACCTGCCAGACCTCTGAAACTGTCTTTTACTTTTCTAGTTTGTTCACATCATAAAAAAGAAAAGCAGACAACAGTGGAGATGGGGACTAATGAAGAACCAACTTTTTCAGTAAATCATTAGCAGAAACAGGAAGAGCAAGAGGGGGGCTTATGAGATTCAATTTTATACCGTCTCTATGGAGTATTACTTTAATAATGAGTATATCAGCGTATGTACACATCACTTCTTTACTTCTCTACTCATTTAAAACAAAAAAGGCATACCTAATGATTATTTCGACAAGCTCTCACTCTCTTCAAGTCAGTGCTCTTTGTACCACTAACTAATAAAGAATATTGAATAAATTATTCCACGGTTGCCCACTTGGCAATCTTGAATTGGTTGAGTTCATCCTGCATATAGAAAACGGTTTCGATAAATACACGGTTATGATGTTTTTATTCTATTAAATTAATATGTTCTGGACATTAGATTATAGTACCTGAAAAAACTAGTATAAAACTTTAAGATGCCATAAATTGGGACTTTGCTAGTCTATACTCCAAATTTGTTATTGACCAACAAATTCTGGTTGCAAAAGGTCAACAAATCCGGCTTGTGTGAGGTTAGTGGTCCGATCAAGTTCGGGTCTCTGCACAGAGAAATAGTTAAATTAGACCAAAGAACAGTAATGCAGAGAAAACCTGGTTTAAGGAAAAAGCTGAGGGCTTGCCTTTCTCGGTATGTGGACATTGGTTTGTCTCAATCAACCTTAAAAAGGGGTCTCCTTCAAAAGAAATTTCTGCCTGCAAATGGGGACCGGCCAACATATGGGAACAGGAGTGTGCAAATGTTCTGCTCAAGTCAGCTCTCTAAGATAAGAAATTGGAATTTATACGAACAGTGCTAGTCAATTAACCTATCAAGTTGTAAATAAGAAAATAAAAACTAAAATTAGCCTATCAAGATTCTAGATAACAAATACTGTCAAGACTGCTGTTGTTTCAAGCATTATTGCAGTCTCAAAACAAAACTGTAAATAATGGTGATACATGCCAATTTACTGATAGTGCAGCATCTATTAGCAGTTGAAGTTCGTCAAACCAATTGAAATATGGGAAATAAATCACTGGCAAGATGCAATAATATGTTCCATTAAACTCATTCATTATATTGTGCATGCTTACCTAGGTGGCGAAATTAATTTATGCCAGATGTGAAGCATCATTGAGCTCGACCGTTCGCCCTCGCAATTTCCTCAATCCTTCAAAAGAAGCAGAGTTCAGTATAACCATGCGAGTATGGCAACAACTCCTCCACCTCAATCCTAGAGTTCGAACAACTCGCGCTTTTCCTCAACCGGCTGTTTGACGACTCGACCTCGGCCCAAAATATGCTGTAGACAGGTCTATGATCAGAGAACCTGGATTCTCCTCGTACATAAGATAATTGGTGCAAACCTCCCCCAAACCACAAAATTCTATCACACCTTCACAAATGGAAAACGATGCTACCTCATTGCCTTGAATACCATAAATAAATAAAATTTAAAAAATATTTGCAAAAGGGATAGGAACTAAAACACAAATAAACATATGTTTCCTCCATGTATTGCCGTAAAATTTCCAATTCCATTAACTTAATACCTGTAAAGGATGCTTACCATGCAGGTGTTCGCCGTTTTTCCTTTGGGTGCATATTTTCGCCTGTATATCTGTCTGAATTATTTGAATACTTGTACGTTGGTGGGAAGTATATCTTCCCTTCCTTCCACCCTTCAAAAACACGTCCCCTTCGCTGCTCTATTCGTAACTGCCAAAAGAAAAAGACACTTCAATCAAATGTTATCTTATAACAAACAAAGTGATACAAATGCTTGGAAATAAGATATGTGACGTGCCTGGTCATTCTCTAACAGAGCTCTCCAGTTTTGCATCTCAACAAGCGCCTTCGCTGATCGGTAAGAAAGGGCTATTCGATAATTCAGATCCCCAAGCCAGATGATTCGACTGGGTCAAAATAGAAACTATAAGAATATTGGCACTAAAGCGCACTCTACTACCCAAAAACCAATAATAAAATTGCAAAAAATATCAAAAAATATTGAATTAATAAATTTCTGAATCTGTATTAGAAAAGTTGACAAATGGTAGATGAATAAAAATCTTACTCATGATCAAGGATTGTTTCTGGGGACTTCTCATCGCAAATGCCATGAACGCGTGGAAACCTGGTCTTCCGTAGGATCTCCATGACATCAGAGTTCCTCCGTAGCTCATCACCTTCCTTCTCCCCCGAGGTCAAATGACTGCAGACAAAGCAAAAGCTTGTTTGATGCAGCAACATGCTAACCGAGATGGATCCCTGCAAAATAAGCACTGTATTATCTCGAGTTTTTAACCATCAGAAAAATTGAAACTACCATTCTTGGCATAATGAATGATACCTTATTTCCTAGGTAACCCATCAATCCTCTACCAACACAAGATACTTTCATGTTCCGGACATTCTCTCTTAGATCACTCCTAACCCATATTGTCAGAAAAACTCCAACCATTTGCTTGCTCAGAACTAAGCAGTACCTTGAATTCCCTGGATTTCTGTATCCTTCTTCCATTGATGTAGATCCACAGTTGAACATTGGGGAAGATAACACAGTGCTAGGCGAATCCCCAGGCCAATAATCATCATCGGATGAGCCCCATCTGGAATAATCACTTGGCCTCTGACCCCAGGAATAATCACTTGGTCTGCGGCCCGAAGAATAATCACTTAGTCTGCGACCCGAAGAATAATCACTTGGCCTTTGCCCCGAGGAATAATCACTTGGCCTGTGACTAGAGGAATAATCACTTGGCCTGCGACTCGAAGAATAATCACTTGGTCTGTGACTCGAAGAATAATCGCTCGGCCTATGACCCCACCTGCTATTAGGGTCATAATCACTAGGCCTATGACCAAATATCACCCGGTCACAGACACTAAATCGTCGTTCAAGGCGAGGTTGTGGGATCCAATAGTCATTGTCGTTTCTCCAGCTTCGGGGTGCTTGGAATGATCTACGGTGGAAGAAAGAAGAGTTTTTCTGCCTGGTTGATCCCTCAAAGTCAGCATCTGATTCAACAATTGGATCAGGGACTGGAGAAGGTGTATAGCACCCACTTCCTCCACTTGTTCCAGGACGATTATTTAGAGTTTTACGAATTAGAGCTACCCATTTTTTTGCAGGACCATTGTCTTCAGCACCCAAAATATTACCGGCATTCAGAGGAACTATTTCTTGAAATCTGAAAAGGCATATATAGAGTTATTATTTCGGGTATGGGTGTAACAGAATTTGCTAAAGAAACTATGAAGATCAATCTAACAAATCAACGAATCATACCCAAGTACATAAATGTCTGCAGGAGGTGAGGCAAGAAGCCAATCATCTAGAATCAAATTGCTTGATGGGGATTTTCCACCCACATTCCATGTAGCCGAAAAAATGCTGTTCCCAATTGGAAATTGAAAAAGAAGAACTACTTAATAATTTGCAGCAAAAACCATATTAGGTTGAAACAAGATTGTTCCGGAAATAGACAAACCTATAGTTTTGTACATTTATCACCTGAGGGTGATCAAGATTAACTCTTCCTCGCCGGACGCGATCTGTAGTCTTGCTTGATTGTTCTATCCATCCAAGTGAAACAAAAGTAATTACGAGTAGTTACATCAAAAACAAAACTTCTATATTTTTTTCTGTATATGTTGAAACTGATGAATTAGGATAGTTCACACACATTTTAAAAATTGAGTAAGTGGTGGTGGTAGTACTAGTATGTTAAAACCTGTTTTACTTTTCTTGATAGTACATGGCTCCCTCTCAGAGAAGCTATTCCTCCATTTCAAATTGCCACCTGAAAACAAAATATCATTTGATGCTTCAAGTTCACTTATTACTGCAAAGATTAAATCTTTAACCATAGAATGTAGGAATCAACAGTATCAGTTGATTTCATTACGAATTCAAATCAAGAATTTTCTACTAGATAGAATCATTGAAAAGCTAAATTAGCACAAATAAAAGTGAACCATTTTTTATCTTTAACCATTAAATTTTGATCATTATAGTAGTCTTATTTTCTAACAAAAGGAAGATCAACTATTTTTCACTGTAAAACCAAGCTAAGAGCAATCAAATAGGTTCAAAGAACAGATGCTAAATTCATTTTTTTTTTTAAAAAAAATTATAAGGTTAGAGAAAGATAAGAAAATTAACTACGCACCTTCATGAACATCTTCATCTGCCTGAAATCCCTCAGTTTTACTCTTGACATTGAACCACTTTCTAACAAGTGACTTTGACCAAGAGAGCTTCAGCAAAACAGAAAACTAGAGTCAGCAGCCACGCAAAGTACATTGAGATTATTTTTTAAAGAAAATTTCAAAATCTTGTCTTTCAAAAAATGAGTGCAAAAAAAATCAAAAACCTTGCTTTTCTTGGAATTCCCATCTCTCATTGTTTCACTACTTCTTCATGCAACTCTTCCTCTATAATCCCTTTCTCACTTCTCCCAAAATTCTTCAATTTTCTTCAGAATCACCCAAAAGCATCAAAGTTTCAAGAATATGACCCCATAAAATGAAATTGTTACAAAATGAGCTCAATACTAACAAAATAAACCAAATTTAACTTATGGATTCCAAAACAATGTCCCTTCTTTTCAATTGAGGCACTCTTAGTATATGTTTTATGACGGACACAAAACCCAGAAAGATTTATAAGTAGAGTGAGATTAGAATGAAACTTAAGAAGACAATGCGGGAAACATAGAGAGAGAAAGTCTAAAGAGAGAAAGAGGGCCCTCCTACGTATCGAATTTGAACAGAATAAAGTGAAGAGAAGGGTTCTTTTTTATTTTTTACGTACACCCCAGAACCCAAGGATGTCCCGGAACGATTGGCAACGGGCATGTCGTTTGATTCAATTCAACTAATGAAACGACTTGGTCAGCTGCCCTGTTTGGTCAGCAAAGTAAATTAGGGCGGTAAGATCTTAGAATCCATTCTCTAACTGCATTTTCTTTGCCATTCGGTCTTCCAACAAAGTTAAAGCAGTTAAAGAAGGAAACAAAAGATAAAGGATTAAAGGGAATGTGTGGTGTGGTAGATTTAGTATTATCAATATTTATATAATTTTCCTTCTTTTTCTTGGGTTTTGATATGTTTTTTGTGTAAGAACGTTTTCAGGAGCTGTCAATTGTGTGTGAACAAAGGGATCCTTCTCTTGGTTTGTGCTATTGTTTAGATTCCCAAGGTTTTTAGGATGTTATGTGTTGAATCATATTGACACTTCAAATTTGATTGACTGCACTTTAATGTACCAAGTATTTATTTAATAGTAGTGTTTAGAATTTACTCAATTGCGGTTTTTCAACTTAAATTTATTAAATATTATATTTTACTGTATTTGAATTCTAGATCTAAACATTATTGTCAAACAAGAATTATAAATATTTGTTTGGTAGGGTGAGTTCTGAAACTCCAAACCTAGTGAATAATTTTGTTTAGACTAAATTGCATATTTATCCATTTAAGTTATCAAACACTGTCAATGTGTCCACTTAACTTTCAAAAGTCACACATCTATTTGTTCAACTTTCTAATTTGAGTCAATTGTTAATTTTTGTTGACTTTTTTTCTTAAAACAGTCACATGACTAACATGTACAATATTTTTAAGAGTAAATTTGGTACAACAATAATACATAGCCCTAAAAAAATCATTTGAGGAATAATATGTATTATTGTTGTGCCTATTTTATCATTAAAAATACGGCATATATCACTCACATGACTGTTCTATGACAAAAAGTCAACAAAAATTAGTAATTGACTAAAATTAGCAATTTGAGTAGATAAATATGTCATTTTTGAAAATAAAGTGAACACATTAAAACTACGTGATAACTTATATGGTCAGATATGCAATTTGGCCTTTTGTTACTCAACCTTATCTTTTTTGGGATAGTGAGTTTAAGTTCCAAACCTATCAAAGCACCACTCCAAAAGTTGCTACAACAATACCTAAATTTGTATCCATTTAGCCTAGGCGTTATAATTGTAATAATTTCGTGAACATATGTTATCAACGTCTATTGTCTAATCAATTGAGTAATGATAAAAAAAAAAAAAAAAAAGAGTAAAGTATACAACAAAATTTTCCTTTTACATTTTCGTTGTTGCAATATAAAATCTGAAAATGTATAGTTTGGTTTATAGCAAATTAACAATTACAATTCACATAGAATTTGGGAATGGCCCTTGAGAATCATGGTTCTAGAAGCTTTGGAGGGTTTAATTTTAGTCAGACCTCTATGTAACACTACATACATAAGTATTATATGTTATGTAAGGAATGTGGGAAATGTTATTTTCAACAACTGTGAGGCTCAAAGTAGTCATGTCTGTGGAATAAAGGGCAGTTGTCCCAATTCAGGGTGGCGTTGTGGTCCTTACTTCTATTGCTTTAGTCCTTAGAAGCTGCCAAAATTAGGGGAATACAACACATTTGACTAATCTGGATTCTATATGCATGATTAGGAGCTTCCTCATCAGGAATGATTTTTCACTGTTTAGGACATAGGTTCATCTTTTTCATGCCCTGGTTTGTTGCGCCTCTATGGCCACCACTCATACCATTGTAAATAGTTATGCTTGTTAAAAAAAAAAGTAAAATGTCATGCTTCGAGATTAATTTACATATTTGTATTAGATGTTTTAGATTCATTTTTGAGCGGTGAAAGTCCGCTCGATTACTATCTTCTTTTAGCATGTATACGAATTTTTAGACTCAAAAAAGTCTTTATAAAGTTTAAAACGTATAATCGGAGTACTTACGGTAAACTTGTCTTATCAAACAAGTCCTTATAGGTATCCCCAACACAAGAGTTCTCGTTAAACTTATTCTGCGACGCTCGCTCCATTTCACAATGAAAAGTTAACTCTATTTCCCTCAATGGGGAGGTAAAGTAATTAAGGCAAGGCAACCCTCGTTAAAAAAACGAATTTAAGCCTCCAATCCTTCACAGAAAAAAAAAAAAAAAAGAAGCTTTAAACGAATATTTAAAAACCTCTTAAGCTGCTATCTTTATTGAACGCGTACAAGAATCCACAAACCCCAAAAAAAAAATTATGAAGTTTCGAACTTATAACTTCTATCTCATTGAGACAAATATCATGAGTATCATGACAGTCACAACCTGTGTGACCATCTCATTTGAGATTATGCTTTGTATTAGATGACTGGACTGAATATAATTTTTGAAATGGTACCCAGATTCATGATTGTTGGCCCTAAGCATTTGATTTGGATGGTATTTAAGGAATAAATTTCAATAAAGCAGACGGCGGAAGTGCCGAGCTTTGGCCCATAAAACTCCAAGCAAGCACAAATGGAGTTCGTCTTAAACCCTCCACTGACAAAGCTAGTGTAGCCTCCACTACCAACGGAGACATATTTTTGGGTCCCTAATTGAATTGAATTGATTTGCTGATGATCATTACCGTTTTGAATAAAGTCATGTATGGTAGTCGCATTTTTTGATGGGGATTTTTTGGTGGTCAAAAATTAATAGATAACATGTCAACATAATGGTGTCTAATTTTACACGTTTTTCTGATGTTAAAAGAGTCAAATTTATCGATTTGAGTTCAACTCATTAAAATAAATGAATTTTTTTTTCCAAATTTGACTTGTTTAATTAACAAATTTGTTATTATTGAGTTTTTAACGTTTTAAACTCAAATTTTTCTATAAATAATTTAAAATATTTAATATTATTAAATACTTAACAAATTGAAATTAAATTTTAAACGATGACTTAACTCATTTAACACTTCTACTTGTCTTCTTCACTCATAATAGCCGCTTCAACTGTTTGAGCTACTCATGTTTGGACATTCCTGACTAGGTAATCATAATTTTCTTTTTTACCGTTTTAAATTATTTTTTAACTCGACGTTCAAAAGCGGTAGACCCGCTTTATCACATAGATGTATTTGTGTGCATGTGTGTAAGTTTGTTGCTTTGTTGTATAATAATGAGTGGACTTCAAAAATATTTATTTTATTTTTTGGTGAAAATAATGAGTGGACTTCCATTTTGTTCAAATCAAGGTAATAATGATATTTATTTATGTGCCCTGAGATCATTTCAATTAAGGAAAAAGTGAACAAGTAATATCTACACGGCTATGAGAAATGGCCCCTCCTTAACTAGCATATGATTTTTTTATATTTCTTTTAACTAGGTTTTGGTTTGACGACAATCCTTCGAATTAAAACAAAAAAAAAATTTAAAAATTAAAAAAAAAAAAAAAAAAAAAAAAAAAAAAAAGCACACTTGATTCATCAATAGTATCTAACCAAATACTACTGTATTTTCTATTTTTGTTTTATTTAATGGTGACATGACGAGAAAAGCTTAAAAGTGTTTAGGCCCATTCTCTTGGTGCCTCAATGTGAGGACTGAGTAGTAAACGCACGAGTCCCTGTTGTCGCTCAAATTCAATTAATTTTCTATTGCTCCCGTTTTACGGTTTAAGATAATTAGACGTTTAATATCGATTAATTTTTATTTATGTTTAATTAATTTTCATATATTATTAGTCTTCAATGCTATTTATTCATTAATACACTATTTTTTTTTTTTTATGTGGTTCCATCCGAAATTGGCAGAACCTCTAGAAACAACTCACTTCTCCGCTTCATAATATAATTGATATTAAATTTTACACGTATATTAAAATTTTAAATTAACTTTGCCAAGCAAGTATAATCCATGCACTATTAATTCTAACATTATTTAATATTTTATCAAAAAAATATTTTTTTCTTTAATTAAAGGTGATCACATAAGAGATCTTTCAATAATCATGTGTTGTGTTAGTTATATCATGGATTACTTAAACAATTTGATTATTATTATTATAAAATAAAATAAAAAAAAGACACAATCGTCATTTATGAGAAAATATAAAGATATTTTTGTCTTAATATATATGTTATAGTATCACGAGAAGAGATTAGATAATACCCCACTACATGTTATTATTTAATCTCTGAGATCAACAATCATCTTGAAATATAGAGAAGAAGACAATACCAAGAGACAATATCAATAGAACAAAGAAAGAAATTATATTTTGTACACCGTCAAAGTAAAGAGAAATTACACACTTATACAGGCTAATACAGAAACTCTAATGGACTCTTTGGCCCATCTATAATATAAGTCCATGTAATCTAATAAATCACCTGTAAAAACTTGTAAACAAATAGAAGATTAAAAATTTTAAAAGGGTAATAGTCTAATATCTTACTTAATTCTATCAAACAAACATAGCTTTAGGATATATGAAATAACAAAAATAACACAAATTTATTTCAATAAACACATTAATTAAAATATTTTTTAATTTATCGTAATTACACAATACTATTACGAGAGAGTGAGTCATTCCAATTTCAAATATATTGCTATTAATACTCATGGCATAATGAGGAGTATGGCCAACTCTAAAGGAGCTGCAAATAGTGATATACAAAAACACCAATATGTTGGTCCAGCAGTATGGTTAATACGAATGGTGTCCATTGTACAACAGCGACATCAGTGATAATAGTTTCAGCCATGTCACGGTGGTGCCGGAGGGCGGTGGTAAAATTGTCTTGTTAGTGGTGACAATAATATTTGATCACGTTATCGTTGTTCGTTAATCCACAACAACATAATTTTATTTAATGAATTGATAGATGACAATATTGTCATTAATAATAATTTTATAAAACTTTCATATACAGCACATATTTTGGTGGGTGACACGAATTTTAAAATATATA
>JAUMHB010041914.1:0-13476 GCA_032359685.1 Pittosporum tobira
CCTAACATATCCCTATGTGAATTTAAATAAGTAAGAGAACATTAAATTCTATGGAATTCTCGGATTCATTAACCGTTGTTAAGCTAATTACTACCAAAACCGCATAAATCACCTTGAACTATTCCTAGCAAGATTCAATTTATGGCTATGATTCAATTAAGCTATTAATAAACCTTCACCGTCAAGTTCTTCAATTTATTAACTTAGATCATCTAAATATTGATCAAGTATTCAAAAGCATTAAAAACATGAATCATAACTCAATAAGCATGAAAAACTAATATGAACACATGATAAAGTCTAAATAAACCTTCAATTAATCATGAATAAGATCCTTCTAGTCTTAGCATTAATTATACTACAAAATACAAAAGAAAAGATAGGAAAACCCATAAGAAGTCGGCAGGATGTCCTCGTTGATAGCCCTTTGGTCTTTGCCTCCTTGAGCTCTTGATCTCCCCTTCTTCGTATGTTATATTTTTGGATATATAAATTCTGGAAATCAGAGCTATGAGGGGGTTTTTATAGCTTATAATCATTGGACTTATCGCAAGTTGACTCAAATTAGGTTTGTTGTCTTGGTCTATGTCGAGAAGCCTTGGAAAAGCCCAAACTCGCATAAATGAAAGCCTTCGGAAAAAGTCAACAGAATTCGCGAAAATTTGCACGACCAGCCTTACACCCTAGCTTACACTAGTAAGCCACTTTATGGGCAAGCTTATGGCTGCAAATCCCTCTGCAAGTTTGGTTTGCTTCCTGCTTCAACTCCTGACAATCCTTGTCCGTTCGGAATTCGTCCAAAACTCGATTTTTGTCCGAAATAAGCCTTTTTAAGCCCAATTCTCTGTAAAAATACGCCCAATAACAATAATATATATATAATCCCTTGGATTGATCATTTGTTAGCCCAGAACAAGGTTATTAATGCCAAATATATGCAAACTTAACAATAAATCAAGAGAAATAAGCATAAAATAATATATCAAATAAGCACTTATCAGCTTATAGCAAGGTCTATTAATTTTTTTTGTTGTTTTAAGAATTCAATAAGACAATGTTTTTATAGAATATTCACCTCCCCCTCCCCCATCTAGTCTATTTTGGTGCTTAAAAGGCCCTAATAAAGAGATTTTAAAATGCAATATATGTGTAATGATATTTTAAAATGTAACAAGTTACATATATATACTTAATTTCTTTTACAAATCTCAGGGGGACAGAAGCCCAAGCTCAAAATTTATAAGGTAAGAATATTTCAAAAATTCAAGACTCCCATCCCCTACTCCAAGATCCTTAACACCTTCATCCATGCACAAAATAATTGGCAATTTTTTGAAACTTTAAAAATAAGTACTTCTTTAGCATAATTGTGACACACCGGTTTCGTACAACCACTATTTACTGAAAATACTTTAATAATGTAAGTCTTTTAATCCATTCCTTCGGAAAATCGGTCGTCAAACATTCTCATCCTTAACAATCAAAATGCAATCTTTACTTTCCATAGTCAATACACCACTATTGTCCTTGTTTGTCTCTTCCAAGGATCTCATATACAACATTAATCCAATACATTGCAGCGAAAATATGATTACAAACAGGGTTTGTTTTAATACATACAGGGTTTGTTATAATGCATGCAACCTTACACTTCATCTATCCTCCAGTTAGGCTTACACCTCCTCTATCATCCGGTTAGGGCAAATCCCCAGCTCGCTCGCCTTCCGTCCTTTATTGCTCAAAATTCCTTGAATACTCTTGACTTGGTCTAGTCAATCTGCAAAAGCTTAAACCACAGCAAGAATGAGCGAAAAATACTCAACAAGTACACCTTCTCTCAATGCTAAAACAAGATGATCTTTAATCAAAAACATTTTGATTTCAAAATGAAATCATTTCTTGAAATATCAAAAATATTTGAACTCAAAAATACCCATCGCATTTCACGTATTCTTTATCTCATATTTCTTTTGCTCGGTCTGCTTTATAGACTGAACCATAGAATATTACATTCGCCTAGTCTGTTTCTTAGACTAAACCTCACATTGTTATAGTATTCTTTTTTAAAAAATATATTATGTTTTTCATTCAAACACGCGTGAAATAAAACATTTATAAAACATTCATTCAAAAGCTACGTACGATCTCATATGCACAAGGAAATAAACTCATGCATTCACGACAAACAATATCACGTAGAATGAAACAAGAAGCTGCACGCGAAAAAATGGATGCGAAATGTAATTATCTGACTTGCTACTTTACCTATTTCCAGTGGCAAAGCTACACAAGCCTTATGGTGGTTTGTAGCCCACCTTAAAAATATTGGTAGTAGAACAAAATCCAACGCCAAATATAAATAGCCCACCTTATTATTTGGAACAAAATTGTAATATTAGTATTACCGAAATCCAAGCCCAAATTTTATTCATATTTTTTTATAAATAAGTATGTACATAGCCCAGCTCAACCCATTTAACTCATCACAAGCAAAATAATACAATACATATCAGTCTATTTCTACAAAATAATACAATGCATATCAGTCTATTTATGTTGCTCTTTTCTTCCCAACTTGGCGACTTCTCCCTCTGTTTTTAGTCTTAAAATTTTTTAGCACCCCTTAAGATAAATTGCTGATTTCGCCACTACCTATTTCCCAAAATCTTTACAAGCTTATGCACTCTTCTGGCCTCCAATTACTTTCCTATAATCATGAATAACATAGAATTCATCTTAGAATCAAATTTATTCCATTTATGAGAAATCATTACTAACTATGTTCTGCACTCCCTATACTTAAACATGTATAACTTATTTCGTACAACTCCTATGTTATCATACTCATTTTTTTCAAAAATTAGACTTCATTATCTAAGTATGGACTATTGAGTAACTCAATTTGGACTTACAATGAAAAATATATGATTTTCGAAAGTCAGAACAGAGTCTCAGTTTCTCTGTTTCTGCAGAGTGCTTCTGCAACCCACTTCGGCCAATTTATTAAAATATTAAATCAACTCTAAAAATTACAAAACTTTGTGGAAATCAACTGAACATATCCAAGTACTTCCAGTAAAAATTTTAAGTCAATTGGACTAATCAATTATTTAAAATTTTGTAACATGGTTGTTAATAGAAATTTTGAGATTCTACACATTACGAAAATTGTCTTAAACTTCCCTTAATCATTTTCTAAGTATACATGTATCATCCTAAGCATTATTATACCTCCAAATGATATGTTAACTCCAATCATAATCATCAATATACAATTCATAACAATTTTCATCATGTGATCAACACCAATTCCCAATATTGCATACTAATATCAATCATTTACCCACTAACATATTCATTCATACCTTTAAACACCATGACTACAATTTTACAACTACCTTCATCAACTAAGTAACCATTTAGCCATTAATCATAAATAAAATTATGACTTTAAGCTAGGATTTGGATTTATTACCTTTAATCACCAAATCATGCTCCTTGATCTCATTTGTTCTACTTTTCTTTGACCTCCTCCTTATCCTTAAGTTGTGATTTGAGCCTTGATGTTCCTTAGCTTCTTAGTCTTACTTTGATCTCTTTGTTCTTGTCTCCTCAATAAATTTTCTTCAAGAAGTTGGTCAATGAAGAAAGGTTTGGCTCTTAATTTGCTTGATCATGGGAACTAGAAACATTTCCTAAGCATGGATGAGCTCATCTAAGCTCTTCTCATTTTCTCTTTGCTCACGGGTATGAAGAGATGATAAGGGGCTTTATGTTTTTTTTTTTGTCTCTCTATACTTACAAACTTGGAAAAACAAAAATGAGACTCCCTCTTACTCCCCTTGTACCGTCCATTCTATAGGGAAGAAGAGAAATTGTGCTTGAAACTTCTTGTGAAAACAAGTTGTTGGTTTTTAACTTAGCCATGTAACTCCTTTTGAAGACTTGACAAATGATAAAGCAAAGTGGCTCTTTATATCACCTCATGAATTGCTTGACTAATAAAAAAGCCAAGTGGCCACCATATCCATGCTTATTAACAAAATATAAAGTGACAATATTATTTCTTTCCCTAGCACCCAAAAATCCAACCACTTATGGTATCTTAGGAAAATTTTGTTATACTTTACTTCTTACATTAATCGATGAGTCCATTTTTATTTTTCTCCATACATCAAATGTCCTTAAATGACATTTAAAATATCATCTTTCATAAATTTATATCCCAAATTAAATTTAAATTTCTCTTGAACAATTTATCCAAAAATATGGAATCAACATAAACTAATGTCATCAAAAATCATTCTTTATAATCCTTGCATTAATAATCGAAGATAAATAATTTCAGAAATTATTATTATCCGAATTTTTGAGGTGTTATAATAATATTCCACCAAAATTATGTTTAACAATTTGAACCTTCAACATATCTTTTAACAAATATGACAAAAAATAAACTAAACCACATTACTAATGCCAATGAGATCTTAACCCAACGATTAAGATTAAAATCATTTATTACTTTTATGAGATCTCAAGTTTAAATCTCACACGCATAATGCGTAAAATCTACAAAATTTTGTCATCCTTGTTTAAGTTTTGGTATTTAGCAAACAAGCTTAAAGTTTTAAAGTTCAGCACATACATAATCAACAACTCCCAGCCTAGCTTTTAGTGAGCTGAATGAGTTGTTCATGAACACAACAATTCACTGCAGCTGCAACTCCTCTTGCCACCAAACCAGGGAACTAGCTTCTTCTGGCTATAACTACACAATCCAACAAAAAAAAAAAAGATAAAATAGAACAATGCTTAATGTTTTAGCGCTTGCCCTGTAATAGTACAAGCAGTAGTCGCAATCAGAAAATAATAGTCCCCAAACATTTCAATACAAGTTCCTACACTCTATGGTGTACCAAATTTGACAAAAGAAATGCTACTACCCTCTTCTGACATGCATAAAAAATTAGCAAATAATGAGAGCTTAGTATAAAATGGGTACAAAAATAGCTACAAGGACAAACAACGTCAACAAAAGTTGAAAAACAGTTGTAGGTTTTCGGAGACTTTTCTGCCCAAATCATTCGCAATCTCCCATCTAACATGCACAACCACCTCTTTGCTCTGTTTCTGTAACAGCATCAGGGATGCCCTGGAAGTATCTGCACTCATATGTAAACATATCAGGAAGCAACAAGATAAGTTTGCATATTTTACAAGCGCTCAAATTATTATGAAATTTACGTACAAGAGTGAGAAAAGCAGAACCAAACATTTCATTAAGGGCAGACACACCAATGATAAGTGAAAACACCAAACCAACTGAGAAAAACTACTTTCTTTAAAGAAGTCACATACTGCCTCCGATTGGTCCTATTGTCCATAACCCAGGTGTCTCTATATTCTTAGTTCCATAACCAAATGTTCTCCATTCCAGAATATAAGAGCATTATTTTCTTTTCAAAGTCAATCTGGAACGTTTTTCAAATTCAAATTCACACGGACACAAGTCCATCAAAATTGGAGAAGTACAAATAATGGCTGTTAGTCACATAATACCGGATAACCAAGAAACACAATTTTTATCCAACTCTATATAAAGCGGTGAAAGAAAAATCAAACATGTAATTTGTGCACCTCTAGTGAGTCATTTGAAGAAACAACGGTACACATTTAAGGCTTCAAAATTATCTTACTTTTTGTACGAAAATCAAACATATAATTTGTGCCCCCCCTTAAATAGAGCCATACAAAGACAATCGTACACTCATCATACTCCGTAAAACCATCCCTGCAAATGTGGAACTTTACAATGGTCAATGGGAACTCTTCAAAACCACTCAATTTAGAATGTTGACGATAACAGTGAAATAAGGATATCTGTTTTTTATAGGTAAGTTCAACTCCTAAGTTTGGAATCGCATCCTTGAGGTTATTTCTCAAGGTCTCTGCAATTGCACCCACCCCTTGGACCGAAATGTGGGATTTCCAATAGCAAAAAAAATAATAAATGCATAGATAATGTTCGTCACAAAGCTTGCTACTGTAAACGTTTGAGTGTGATGTATGTGTACACATGGGCATCACCTGCACTGCACAAGCTTTTTTTTTTTTTGGCAGACCATAGGCACTACTTTTAGAGTGTACACAGGGTAAACCACTAGGTATCTCACAGTAAACTATATGCGAGAACCCCAAGAAATTCATTGCTGCTGCAGGATTTTGAACCTAAAACCTATGCTTTTTGCTGTTGAATCACTTATCTTAGAGCTCACTACTACTTGGCTGACCCTTGGGGGGTCGCAATAATGTTGTTTGTAATTCTATGACGTATCAAATCCAAATTAAAAAATGAAGACCAAAAATTCTATTTATTCAGATAATTTTTGGAGTTAAAACCATTGCCAAAAATCAGTGTATTTTGGCATTTTGTTTGGGGAAGTAAGTCAAAGCAATACATAGAATCCCTCCCAACCCACACTGAAAGTAGGAAGGTTTTCTTTCTATATACTAATGGATCATATATATACATATATGCTTCTATAAACAATGAAAATTAAAACAAAGTTCTTAGATAGAAAAGGAAAATGAAGAAATACATGTAGAAGTGAATGTAATTAATTAATTCTAGATAATTTTGTAGCAAGAAACACAATCTGAATATTGATTATTACGTACCACAAAGTTGGACACCCATCTTTTGCTAGCTGAAGTAATGTACACTGGGTATTATCAATCATTTTTAAAAACCATATCACTCTTAATAAATACATATTTTCAAGTTCCACATGTTCCACTAGGAAACTCCAAAGTTGTTATAATTTTTACCACCTTATGTCACAATCAAGGATTGTGATCTAGGTTTGTAACTGGCATTAGGTAAGTTTGATTGCAAAGAATATATATATATCAGAGGAAGGAGAGACAGATAGGATGTCGTATCACTGTTTAATTGGAAAGAATAAACAGGTCCTAGAAAGAAAATGATTTCTCAGACTTCTCATTTTTATTAGCATGAAATTTCTTCCATCCGGATAATGTCAAAAGACTGGTAACGTTGTGCATATGATATTACTTATTTTCATTGCTTCACTCCAAGCCACCTTTGACTCAAAATTGGCATAACTTGGAACTATTGCTTACCCGGATGTGCAACCAAGTGGTAGTGGTTGCAGGTCCATCCTTATTAAAAGAAAATAAGATAAAAAGAAGAAGATTATATTAAAGCAAGAAGAGATTTACAGTGCAAGAGAAGGACAAGAAGTCCTCCCAAAAGAGAAAGATAGAAAAGAAAATAAGATGGAGAAATGGAGTGAGTGATATTATTTTTTGTGGTTCTTGGAGACTCCCCTTGTCTAATCACCACTCACTTATTCAATGAGGGATGCCTTTAACATGCATTTCCCTATATTAAACCAAAGAGATAAAATTTTATGGGATGAGTTTGATTTATCCAAAGCAAAGGCTGCCATCATATGGGATTCCATCGAAACTAAGAGACCTATTGTAATTTTGGAACTCTTTACTTTGACATAAACTACATGTTCCTCGGCATAGCTTTACTCTTTGGATGCTCTCCTCAACAAGCTTACTACAGCAGATATTATGATTGGAAAAGGAAAACTCATGGAACCTAGTTGCCCGTTATGCAAATTGGAGGATGAAAGCTTTCAACACTTATTCTTTAGATGCCCATACTCATTCACATCATCTGCATTCACGGAGGATGGCTCTCTCATCCCATTACATGGACGGATGTGATCGAGTATGCTACCAACTCGCAAGGCCTTAGAATTGTTCTTGATCTTCAGAATCTTAGTCTAGCTACGGTGGTCACAAAATTGGAGGGAAAGAAACACGCACACCCATGGATGAAAAGAAATCCCAGCTCCTACTTTATTCTCAGAATGCATCAATCTTGTGAAATGTCGTCTACATAACTCTTAGAAGTTTCAAACTCTTGCTCAAAAACATGCCTCATTAAGGACTGGCTTCTTTAGTTTAGCATAGCTTAACTCCTTTAGGCTGCTTGCTCGCCCCATCGTTTCTAATTTATTTCTTATTTTGTTTACTTTGGGCTCCATGTTTTGCCCTTGTTCTTTCACATTTTCTATCCTAGTCAGCCTTTAGGATGTGCATCAAGGGTTGTCATGTCTTGATGCCCATCCAAAAGTCAATTTCTCAGGGGGAATGCCCCTTGTCATTGTAATTATATTCCTTTCTTTTTTGCAATACAAACTGGCTTAGCCAAAAAAGAAATGGAGTCATTAGCAAATGTGAAGGTGATGCAGCCAAGCAATTCCTATGAAGATCGGACAAAGAAATTCCTTGGAAAGCTCCTAATGCATGAGCCAGAGAGAGCAAAGAAAGATACTTCATCCCCCAGCTAGTCGATATTCACTGCCCTTACAAAAAATATCCTATTATTCTCCACAATCCAAACACCCCACAAAATATCAAAGCAAACGCATCTTCAAATAATCTGTCTATCCTTCCCACTGCTGAAACATCTGAATTTACAAGGGAGAAGATCTTGCACCAAAGTGGGACAAGCCCAACATTCCCCTATTATGTTAAACAAGACACAACTCGATCGCCATGCCACAGGACACTGAGCAAATAGCTGAGAATGAGACTTAATTTCCTGCGTACACATTACGCACACATCTAGAGATAAAAATACAGCGTAAGCCTCATGCACGTCATTCGTGTTTAGTTGACCAAGTGTCAATGACCACACAGAGGTCTTTTTTATTTTGGGGGGGGGGGGGGGCCTTTGCCCTCTAAATATAAGACGCCAGAGAGAAATGACGCACTGGACGATAAACTAGTTGGTGATTGAAGAAGGATCAAAAAGAGAAAGTACCCAAGAATGCATCCATCGAATATTTGAATAAAAAGCAAGATCAAAACAAGCCCTGACATAAAGATCTATCCTTTTCATTTTCCACTTAAAAAGTGTGACCTCTAGGGAACCTATTATCATGCTTTCCAGTAATCATTGGATGCATTACCAAAAAGCATTTGTTCCAGCGGTATCATCGACTTCTTTTCAAAGTGGTGTGAGTTCGATCCCAATTGGCGGCATTTGTTAATGCATTAAATGTTGGGGTAGTTTAAATATTGGTGTGTGAATGTGTTAGTGCAGCCTATGGGCTAGCCATATGGGTTAGTTAAATGCACCAAAAAAAGTACTAATAACGCTACTTAATACTCCCTCCGTTTCAAGATATAGAGCATTATTGACTTTTGAAAAGTTGACTTATAACATTTTGACAATAAAAATCTTGAACTATTTTAAAAAGGCTACTAGTTACAAAAGAACAATTTCTCAAAACTTAAATGGATTCATGCTAATTGACTTGAAAATGTTGTAAGTTGACTTTTCAAAAATGAGTAATGCCCTTAAATTTTGAAATGGAGATGGTGTAACTTTTATATAATAATACTATGTAATGAATTAATGTAAGAATTAGTGAGTATATGTTTTCATGAATAATTATTTTATTGATATTATACTTTAAATGTATGTAGTGTATACGTGTCCACACACACACAATTAGATTATTTCATATTTAAATATGCACTGAATCCCGGAATTCTCATTTCTGAGATTTGTCGAGCTGTAGAATCCCTGTATGGTGAACACAAATCACCTAACTCGAGTCCTTTCTTCTCATAGAATGAGCAACTTCGTAACTAAAATTTGAAAAACAGACGAACATACATGAAATTAATAAATAAAACAGATACATGTAGAACATAAAAATAAACTAAAATAATAGAAATAAATTAATAAGATAATAAAATACTCCCTCTGTCCTATATTAAATGTCCTGGTTTGACTTTCATGGTCAGAATTAATATTTTTTAAATTAATAATTAAGCATATATCTAGATTTTTAGAAACAAGAAACATGAAAGTAGTAAATATATTCTATGCAGTTTCACATGGTTATGATCTCTCCTCCTACATTTTAAAGGTGTATGACTTATTGACTCAAAAAATTGATCAATTTGATCATAAAAATCAAATTAGGACGTTTAATATGTGACTGAAGGGCATATATAAAAATACAACCAAATAAGCCTCTGAAATGCGGATGCCCTCTTTCATTCACTCCAACAAAGGTCATGCACATGGTCATATTTTTCTCCTTCAAGTCTCTTTTAACTACTGAAAAATACCAAACACAACAACTGCTATTGGTGTGGTACAAAGACTAAAAATCCGCTCTTCTTGAAACCATCCATGTCTTCACCAATTCAATTCAAACTTTCTGAAGCAGTATAAGTAGTTTTTCCAAAATCAGGATTGGTATTCCAGTTTAACCGTGTTCCACAAGAAGATATACATTTCTAATTTTGACCTATAAAATGACATGATTATCTTAAGATTCAGTCTCCATATTCTAAGAGATTGAGTAGTATCATGCCATTACTAATATATTCCAACTAATGTGAGGCATATGTTTGTAAGAATAACAGTTTCCCAGAAGTCGTTAGGCCCGGCAAATGGAAGGTATTGGGGGAACAGTAATTGATTTGGGCATGTAAGGACTTTAGATGGGTTGAATATAAATGGTTTGTAAATGGGTGGATATAAACGGACAGAGCCCATTTTAAACTCGATTCATGTAAATTTACATTTTCTCACATTATATTAATTTTAAAAAATTGCAAAATTTCAAATCACTCTCTATAATGTTTCTTCCAGAATTTTCAGCGGGAGGCCTAACCTTAATTATCTCATCTTCCACACTTAGCAGTTACAAGTATTTAAAGGCCTTAACTCTAACTAACTGCAGATGGTGTCTCTGCCTTAGTTATAAACTTAACTGTAGTACTGGAACTTGAACGTGACACCTTATCCTGATATTTTAATCACTTAACATGTGCATTAACTATCCTATTTATAACCTATTCCCCCACAAATCAATCTACGAGGCCTTATTACTATCTATAGATGAAAATTATTTGTCAAAACGAAACAATGATGTAGTTTACATTTTCACATGAACACACATGCCAACCAGTAGTACTTTGACACTCATTCCAATAAGTTACTATGAAAACTTACATATCCTGGTCATGCTCATTGGCTAAAGCAGTTTTTGCAATAGAATGAAATGCAGCATCAACATTGTAGTCTTCTTTTGCAGATGTCTCAAAGTAAGGAATGTTCCCTTTGGAAGCACACCAGTCCTTTGCCTTCTTCTCAGAAACCTGTACCCAGATACAACAGAGTCAAGGACTCAGGTTGCGAACATTGATGTGAAATTGTTCACATAAAAGCTTACCACTCGGCTATTTCCACCATCTATATCAATCTTGTTTCCAAGCAATATAAACGGGAATGTCTTGGGATCAGCTGGGTTTGCCTGCAACAAATAAAATGAGTTTAGCACTAAGAGAAGGCCTCAATACAAGTCAGAACAAATATCTATATTATTAAAAGCCAGACAGACTGAAATATACCTCTAGAATGTAATAAGAAAGTCCATAGTAACTTCTGAGGAATAAGAGTCCTACTTTTAAGGTTTATAATAAATCAAACTTAGAATCATTTTTTTCAATCATTGTTTTTTTTTTTTTTTTAATAATAAGTTTAGGAATTGTTATTGCCCAAGAAATATTTGATATTTCATACAAGTGAAATTTGATGTTTACACTAGGCCTAACTTACATTAATTGGTGTTACCCTTTTATTATGATCACTTACTAAAATTGTAGTCATTAAAATTAGTATTATGAAAATGTTATGTCTTCTTGTGTCTTGTAAAAACCTTAATTTTGTAAAAAGAAAAGGTCAACAAAAGAAATAATACTTATTTCTAGATATAGGGAGTATATAAGCAGAATGCTTCTTCAGTTTTGTAAAATGCATTAACCTCCAAGCAGAACTTAAAACGATACTCTTCAACGTTGAGAATCATACTTTAATCAGCTCAACCTTTTCTATCAAAATATTTGCCCTCAAACATCAAGTCCGTATTCTGCTCTTTCTTAATCTATATTATTATATAGAAATCTGTAACCAGAACTTTACACTTCATTCTTAAGCTCACTAATCCATTCATTTTCCCAACCATTTCCTTTAAAACATTATCTGGACTGACAATCACATATGAATCACATTCAGATCAAGTCACTCTTCAACTAAACATTCTGCCAATTACCTAAAATCATCATGTAATGTTAGCCCATGAAAGAAGGCATTAATCTGTACTCCCTGATGCAGCTTCGCTTTTTAACACAAATTTAAAATTTTTAGTTTGATGGAACAACATGCATATAAAGAAATCCAAAGGCACGTTAGAAAGAATGATTAGAAGTTTCCTTTAATAAATAGCAAAAAGCATACTACTAATTGTTAAGAAAGCATCTTATAGAGTATAGACATTCTTTTGGCATTTCCAAAGTTGTATTTACATCCAAGCAAAATTTGATTCCATAGGTTATAAAAAAAATCACTTTCAACAGCATGAATTGTTATGGACCAAAAGACATACTATTCGAAAATTATTACCTTCAATGGATTTTTCTTCTACACATTATTATTAATGAAGAAGTAAAATACTGAAACACTCAACGCATACATATTCAAACATTTAAGGAAGGCCACATAAAATGTAAAAGAAAAATATTTAACTCTTAGTTATTCGAGCCCATTGAAAACTAGAAAACAGAATACCACAGCACACTTCAGTGGAAATCAATGGCTTTGGCAGAAAGGAAACAGCAACTTATAGTCTCTTCTAATGCCAATAATATTACCAGTCTGTAAAATAATTTACTTTTCACCTACATCATAGTGTTTAGACTCATATTTGTTTGAAATAACTGGTGACTAAATTATTTATTAACACAATAGGGAGTTAGGGATACCAAATCACTCAACCCATTACTGATTCAGTCGAAAAGTAATTATCTCAAACAACATCTCAATAAATCAATCGAAGACAAATGCTACCCAACAACAGCTTCACAAAGTGCAGAACAATATGGTTGGATGTCGTCCATGTTCAACAAAAAGTGCAACTTAACCCCCAAGTCAACCTCTGAACTAAGAACTAGCAATATGCCATAAAGGAAGCAGAAATGCACAGACAGAAAGGCAAACGGATGCCTTCACTGATGCTATCTATTTAAAGAGATAAAAAATGACTAACTGGGAAACCAGTGTCATAATCAGGAAGAAGAGAAGTTACGTAACTATGTAATATCATAGCCCACCTGTTTGAGAAATTCTTCATGCCAATTGTCAAGAGTATCAAATGATCTCATAACATTTACGTCATATACTAAAATACAGCAATCTGCTCCTCTATAAAACGCGACGCCAAGACTCTGAAATCTCTCTTGCCCAGCAGTGTCCCATATCTACAAATAAAATAAATTCAATGACTAGCAAAAATACATCATGCAGCTCCAAATAAGCATGTGTACATATTTGTCTGTGTGTGTGTGTGTGTG
>JAUMHB010041925.1:8298-18423 GCA_032359685.1 Pittosporum tobira
ATAGATCTGCCGACTATATACTATCTCAGTCCTAAAAAAAAAAAATGATCGAGACATAAAATACTATCTCAGTCCTAAAAAAAATGATCGAGACATAAAATATTGAGTTATCAGTCATTATTTTTGAAAAATTGAGAGTATAACATAGGAAGATAAAAGAGAAATAAAAGAACGTATTTATAGATTAGCTAAATATTTATAGAGAAATAAATTAAAGTACATGCAAACATATGATATGATTAACTTAGGTGATCATGAAGCTACTGATTAAGTAGTAGTAGTTCTTTCACTCGAAGTAGTGACTAATTATAGAATAATAGTAAATTGTCTATTTTTAACATTTTTATTCAATGAAATGTGCTGTTGACTGCGAGTCTGGGAAAGATGAAGATAAGTTTTTCTTTCTTTTTTTTCCAATCACAAACATAAGGTATAAACTAAAGTGAATTATCCGAGGAGAGCAAACATATGATTGTGTCAAAATATGCTTTACTATAGGACTTGGAAGTAAAGTGAAATGATGGTCCATAAACAAGAAGGTAAGTAGCTTTAAGACAAAGAGGGTTAACTGAGATTCCGATTCAGGGGATGAGGGAGCATAAAGGAATCGAATTTCGATCCGCATTGTCAGAATTTTCATCTAGACCCAATTAATCTCCGTTCAGGCGTTAGCATTCGTCGACCGCTTAAATTAATTAGACTTCCCAATCCATCCCTGCCTCTCCAGGTAGGTGTTAGGCCCTCCTTCACGTTTACGCCCTCATGGTTTTAAAAACACTTATGGTGTGCGTGTGTGTGTAGAGAGAGAGAGAGAGAGGTCAATAGAACTTTATATATTCTCTCTGTTTTGAAAAATAAGTTACAAAATTTTTAAGAGTTTTGACATGAATTTTAAAACATTCTAAAAGTACATTTACATATTAGATTTTTTATATATTGTTATATTTTTAATATATCTGTATGTTGTGGGTTCTATTATACTAAAAAAATATTAAATTGACAATGTATATATAATTTTTTAGAATAACTTAAAATTCGTGCCAAAATCTGTCAAAAAATTTGTGGCTTCTTTCTAAGGACAAAACTACTATATGATAGGCCAAGATTACATGGAGTATAAAGTTTCAAAATAGGCATAGGATGCTAGAAAATATTAGTGTTTAAAAAAATAGTAGACGAATTTTGGATGAGAGTCTAGCATGCACAAGAATCAACTCTAAACAACCAACCAATCTAAACAATTAACAATTGCTTAATAACTAAATAAAAATTAATTGAATTTAAGAAGAAATTTTAACGCAAAAAAATACGAATTACCCATTATTAGCGGTGTAACTGTCAAGAAATTATTGAAAGAGAGAAGAAGACCCCACAAGAACTAGTTCTCTCTGTAAGTAAAGCTAGATTCAACATCAAGGATTTGACCTCAGAAAGAATTAAATTAATGATTACACATGAAATGGGGGAGCAGATTGTGTAGTCTGGGGAGATTTCCCAGCTCCAACATGCTACCCTGCCGGCCATTTCTCTACCTCACCTCCACTTTTTACGAAATTAAAGCTTGCACCATGTCAAAAAGGAGAGTCCATCATCACTTACACAGTTGTAGTGTCACTTACACAGATGTAGTGTATGCTTTTAAGCCAAAAGAGGGATTCAAAAGTAGGATACGAAGTTTACTTGCTAAAAAGCTAATTTCCCATCATTTTTATATTTTTAATATTATCAAAAATTTTGATAGAGTTTTTGGGTCAGGCCTCTGCTCACAAAAGGAAGTAAAAAATCCACCAAGTCACCACAGGTCTGGTCCAAAAACTCCATAGTAGTAGAAATAGACCATATGACAACACCTACTATTAGAATGTTACCCAACCCAACATCCATGCCAAGACATGAAGAGATGTTTCAGAGAAGATCGTGCACTTTGTGTTTGCATTTCAATTTTTAAATATGATTACGAAGAATTCTTTCTAAAATTACTATTTAACACTAGTTGACTTCGAAGTTTGTTTCAGTTAATTTTTTTAATGGACCATGAAAGTATTAAACATGTTTGTAAAATGAAAAGAGTAATGCCACGAACATCAAATGAGTACAAATATTCGTACTCCAAAGACGCGAGTAATTTTTTATTTTCACCCATAACCTGGCATCTGCAAACTATTAACAACCTACTCAAAATGTATACCTCTTAGAAGTTAAGCTCTATAGAAAATTTGAAGAATTGTTATTACAAAAATAAAGAAATAAAATAAATACATATAAAAGAATGAAGATAATTAATCCAAATACAAAAACAACAGGATTCCCCGGGAGCCTTTTAGTACATCGAAAGGAAAATTAATAGCAGTATGTTAAGTTTATCAACATGCCTAGAGATTACAGGAAGCCTAAAAACACTCACAAGTACAAACCACGCAAAGCCAAGCTCCCACGGGCAATTTAGAAGTAGCATGGCAGTGGAAAATGCTTACTAGAATATGGATACCAAAACGAATATCATCATCACTAGCAGAGAAAAGAACAGCTTTGATTCATTGCTCACCGCAAAAGAAATATCTTCCGGCCTGAAAATGAACGACAATTTCAAATCAGAACGAGCCATCAAGAACTAAAAGCAGTTAAGTTCGAAAAGTATGGTTCGGATTCATGTACATACTTTTGCAATTTACTGAGTGACCCACAGAACAGAGCATTATCTGGGATGGGCAACTCTGTTTTGTTAGTGGCTTCTGGATTTACAACCTTGACATACGTTTCTTGACCGAGGAACCACGTGTCAAGGTTTTCCGTTCTCAAATTCCAAATTCCGACATTATCAAGTGAGACTAAGACAGCCGTCCATGCCCCAGGGAAAACCTAAGCAGCACAAAAATTAATGACTTTATGATCATATATCTGTGCCTTTCATTTTAAACAATCCATGAACTAATATAAGAAATGGCCCAGGCTTTACCAAGAACCCAATAAGAACTATATTAAAAAAGAAAAAAATACCTGTGTCGTGGCACGAGCAATTCCATCCCACTTATTATATGTACCCCTACTTGCCTCGGTCCACTCACCATAATCCATCCTGCAATTGAGTAATCAAAGGGCAAGGGTTAACAGCAAGTTTGGACAAAATACAGACGTACTGGTAGAAAGATAAAGTGATATAGGAAGGAATCCAGTTCTTACCCAACTACAAAAAAGGCATATCCATCCATGTGGTAGCTTTGCATTTTGGTGTCATTGTTTTGCAATATTATTTCCATAAATCCTCTAAATGTGCCATTAATTATTGTTGTTTCCATCTTCGGTGGTCCTGTAAGTGGCCTTTTGGGAAAATCAAGCTTATATACATTCTTCAATTTATATTGGTCGGCAAGCCTAATTGGTGTGTGGGGATTGACGAATGAGATCCCGTTAAGTGTTGTCCGCCATTTCCCATCAATCATCACTGGTGGCTTGTTCTTCAATACATACACGTCAGTCACATTGATCGAGCCATACCTAAAAGAACCTTGTGGGTTTGGTCGAGCACCACTAGCTGACACATTCCACCTGCACTCAACCATTGGACTCTCAGATCAGTATACGAGAAGCCGGGGGAAAAAAATAAAAAGGTACGATGATAATATGACAAACCTGATGGATCTTGCTTGGTTCATCGAGAATGTTTTGTCGAATTGATCTTGTGGTGGTTCTGGAAGGGGGCCCAATGCCTTTCCTTTAGAGTTCGAATAGCGCAAGATACCAACACCAGTAACTCTTTGCCACACTGATTCGTTAACGAATCTTGCACTTGCCACTATGTAGTAATCGGTACTTGCGTTTTGATCCATGGTTACCAAGAAAGAGTATGATTGTCCAACGTGAATATCTAAGCTAGTATAGTTTTGTTGCACTGTATATGATCCCTCAGTTTCTGCTAAAAGCAAGTTATGGTTTTGAATTCTGAAGTTCAAGCTAGTCGACACCCCAACATTGCTGACACGAAGGCGGTAAGTTTTGCCTGCCCAACATCACAACACTATAGTTTAAGTATGACAGGAAAAGGGAAAATTACAAGAGTATATGTAAAAAATTTAAGCATTAACACGTCTAACGATGCATCACCAAAAAAAATTCCATTAGAGAAGCCTATGATGTATATGCTAATAACTTAATGTAGCAAGGCAAGTTGGTACTGCACAAGTTAATAAAGACAAAGGCATCATTCATCATCCAGTGTAATGTGTGCATTATGGGGCTCACACTTAATGGGGCTCTATTGAAACTTACGTCAGGTAGTTAGACATTTGTTAGAACTGATAATGTGAGAAAGATGTGAAAGGTGGTAAGTTTGTTAGCGTATAGTGTAAGCTGATAGGTCAAGCTTTGCATTTTCCACTGTACAAACTAAAAATAGATCTATGTACTCTTTTCAGTAACAATTCATAATCAATGAAGATAGTGCATTTCTTGTAAATTCATGATATGAGTCTCAAAAATCTCATTTTTCCATTTTCTTTCTACCTGAAAAGCTAAATGTAGTAAATTTATTTTGGTCCAAAGTTTTGAGTTAGGTGACTAATATGCGGTTATGCCCACTATGGATTAGTTTTGGATATGCAAACAAAGTTCAAGGATTCTTGAAGCCAATAATTAATGAAATATTAGGTTCCCATGAAATTTGTCTAAAACTAATCCATATCCGTTCAAGATTTATGTGGAATAAATGTCAGTACGAGCCTACTGAAAGCTTGATACTTGCAAATCCACCTCTCAGTCCAAATTAAGGAATATAGAAATAATTATAAGTGAGAAGCAGCTAAACTCTTGACCAATTGATGCAGTGGAGAAAATCCATAAAGATTAGGATTTCCTTAATAAACTAAACTACTGACTAGCCTAAATTGCAAATAAAAATACATAAAATAAATAAATTTTCCATGAATAACAAAATATAAGGAAATCCTAATTAGTAAGTTGATTTAGAATAGGATTATAATAGTAGAATTAGAATTTGAGTTTAATTAGGATTTGATTTGTTACTACTATTATAAACTAAACTACTGGACTAGCCTAAATTGCAAATAAAAATACATAAAATAAATAAATTTTCCATGAATACTAAAATATAAGGAAATCCTAATCTTCATGAATTTCCGCCACTGCATCACCAATTTTGTGAAACAATAAATTATAAGCCGTTAGTAGCTTTGAGTATTAAGAGTCATCTCCAGCCTTGTTAAACTATTACCAACTGAATCTTCGATCTAATTCTCAAAACCTTAAAGAAGTAGCGGCTCTACGGAATAACAATTTCAGTATTAAGACCATTACATTTCCCTACATCTAGTTCATGATGCAGTTCATATTACTCACCAGGGTGGACATTAATTGTTTCATAGTCAATGCCATCAGGCACAAGGGTGTCGTTATATCTATAAGGGCCTTTCCCATTAATAAGAACACCATCTGGCATTCCGAGATCTTTCCCAGCATTAAGGGTCTTCCTCAGAGCCTATATAATCCATACAAAACCAAATATTAGTCATAACATCCTTTACTTAATAACTAAACCTACATACATATGTAGAGTTAAGTAGTTAACTTCGACATAATAACAAAGACTAACCGTGTGGTTTTTTGTGTACCAATCACCAATCATTAGTACAATATCCTCATCTGGGGTTGAAAAAGGAATAGCAATTACATCCCTATTATTAATAATAATGCCACCAAAACCACCCGAAGCTCTTTGAAAATTGAGCGAAGGGAAGTAAAAGAAGCTCCCAATCTGGTCCTTAACCTGAAATTCATAAGTCCAATTCCACTTTGGGGGAATTGGACAGTTGGTGCCAAGAACTCCATCTTGCCACGAAGACCGTCGCTGTTGAACACCAGCCCTGCCTCACCCATTAAATTTAAAATCTTAAGATACCATAAGAAACAAAAAAATTAAAACCAAATTTGCAATTGAATTAGTAAAGTTCCTACCAAGTCATTAGGAGGTCTTCGTCTAATTTGTTCCTAACATTAACCTCAACATTGTTGTTAGTAGTAACATTAATGACGGGGCCTGGAAATTTTCCATTTATAGCAATTACCTGCAAAGTCAAACACATTGCAATTTAAAAAAATCTCCAAACACATGGCAACACTTCAAACATACACATTACCAAAAAAAAAAACAATAGTCCCTCCATTCTAAAATGATATATAAATTTTTCAAACATATCCCAACTTAGTAAGAATTGAAATAGTAATGGCATGATATACTCAATATACTTAACATGTTGGGAATTTAATGTCAATTTGTAGCTAAAATTACAAATGTAGTTGCTCTGATTTTGGAACAAACTAAAAAGGTAACTACTAATTATAATTTTGGAACTGTGGGAGTATCTGCAAAGATAACATGAAGTTCAGTAAAGAGACAGATTAAACACTAAGCACATTTTGCAGATCTGAAGCTAAACTCTGAAAAAATCAAGAATCTATAACTAGCCCATCAGATATTCATTAAAACTAAGCAAGCCCACTTATAAGATCTACAGAGAAAGGTAAAACAGACCTGTTGGGGGACACCAAGAGGTGAAGCAGTAATGTAAGAGACCACAAACTCATAGGAAACAAATGGATCTCCAGCTAAACACAAGCCCAAGAACAGATAAATGTAGACAAAGAACACTGAAAGAAACCTAATACAAGCCATATATTCAACTTTTGGTGGTGTTTAGAAAGATAAATAACAAAAATTCTTAGCTTTTTTTGAGCTTACATTATCAGTCAGAAGAAGACTACAGAAAGAGCAGAGCGAGAGACAGAGAGAGAGAGAGGAAGAAAAAATAAAGTGTGTGAATGTGTGTAGGAAGTTTAGGGGGACAGAGAGAGAACGAACGGCTCTATGCCTCCATGTACTTGCACAAGTATAAAAAGACTATTTGCTTATTATATACAACTTATTTTGTGTATCAAAAACGAACAGGTTCTAAAAATTTATGTGTTTGACAATTATTGTCAAGACTCCATTAATTTTTTATTTTTTTTTATAATATTGAAACACACCCACATATACATTTTATATTCAAAGGAGAAGGAAAGAGATTTTTTATGTTAAGCTTTTAGTGGGGGCCATCACATGATCATAGAGCGTGCATGTGCAAGATTGACGGGGAAGCAGAAAATGTGGAGATAGACAGAGATGGAGAGAGAAGAGGAGAATGTGGGTGGGGTATTTCCAAATGACGACAGCCAATAGACAGTTCAAAAACTCGACGAAATACGCTTTACACGTGCACGCTATATTAATTCGATTAATGTTGCCGTCCACCCGTCCATATTAATATATTATTATTCTTGATTTTAAAAATTAGTTGACATAAATAAATAATTTGGTATTAAACAGTTTTAGTAAAAAAATTAATCAATTACAGATGAAAATTAATTTATTTTAAATATTTAATTAATTTTGATAATAAAATATTATTTAATATATAATTAAAAATTAATTAGAATTAAACATAAATTTTTAAAACGTTATTACAATACACATACTTGTATATTTATGTAAATTATTATGGATAGATATGTTCCTAGATATGTAGATATGTACTAAGTTTATAACTGGCACAGTAAGCAATGTTTTAAAATTCGTTAAACGAATTTATTTGATAAATGCAGAATTTAACGCTCAGAGTAAATACTTAAATATTAATCGTTATATCATTTAATATACTCATTAATTATTTTAAAAATTAATTAATTCATTAAAATTTAATCTAAAAATGCTGGACTCAATACTTTAACAGATAAAAGGAGTTTTAAAATACCGACAATAAGTTAGTAGTGTAGATCTCCTGGAAGAGCAACATGAACTGCCAGCAACTCGTGGGCCCATTTTGTAGATGTAGCGGCCTCTTGGATTGAAATTATTTGAAACCTTCACAAAATGAAAAATAACTACTCCGCTATACAAAAGAGAAAATAAGGAAACAAGATTGAAATGTGTGTTGATTACGGGGGTTGATAGGTGAACCCATACAATTGTTAGTGGGCTTGTCAAATTGTGGCACAAACTCAAGGTCCATCTCGTCCGTACATTAAATAGATGAATTTTGAGTTTATGTTTTGAGTCAAAAATATAGATTATTATGACTCGGTCCAAAATTTAGCCTATTCGATTCGGTTTGCGGCCCGTTCAGCTCATCCAACCTGATTCAATTACAATAATTATTAATTTTTTTATAATTGATTTTATATATGTAATATGTGATTGTTTGAATATTTTTTTTATTAAGATGTGTGAAGTTATAAGGTTAGTTTTCTATAAGTAATTAATCAACTTTAGCTTATTTTAAATTTTATGTGCAAAATTTAAAAATTATACAAAAATTTAATTTAAAACTAATGATTTATTAAAGAGAAAAGATAATATTTTTGTGCTTTTGAAAACACACAAAAAAATTAAAGACATATTTTATCATAAAGACCACCAATTAAATTTTAGTAATATTCTCTTTTTTATGGCTATCTTTTGTTTATGCAAACTTCAAACAGTTTGAGCCTGGTAATTTTTTGTTTTGGCCCATGTATTCTTGTCTCTAGGAATCAAACTCAATAACTAGTGAGTTCAACATAGGGGTCCCAAGATTGAAAGCAAAATTCCTTTAAATCAAATATGTTTTTATGTTTCTTTAAACTTGTTACTCTCTCTCTTTTAAAATTAGACATTATTTTCCGATTTTAGTCTATTCAAAAATTACATATACACATTTTTAGTTTTAGTGAAAATTTAATTTATAAAGTAATATGGAATTTCTATCATCCTCATGAGAAATCTTTGATCATTTTATTTTTGTTTAATAATTCTTTCAATTTCAAATTGATATTTAAGAAATTAACTATAATATTGGTTTCTTTTATTTTGTTGGTCCATCTTTTTCAAGTGCCAAAAAAAAAGGTATGGACTTACACGTCTAGGTCAACAAAAATTCGGCATTTTTGGTTCAGTCATTTTTTGGCCCGTCCCATTTGTCAAATTTAATTGTTAGATGTATATAATTATTTTATCTATAATAAATTATCAATTAAAATTGTAATAGATTTTTTATTTATCAACAGTAAAATAGTCGATTTATCAAAGTAAAAAAATGTGCCTCCAAGTAATTGTCGGGTGGGGATGGGCGCTCAAGATTGTGTGACTTTAGCATGAGAATGAAAGGACCGGAGTCCGGAGGGGATATTTTTTATGTACTCCACTAATTTGGTGCCCAGCTTATAAGCGTGGAAACAAATACTCTACTCATTTTCTTAAGGGCCTTTTTAGAATCATGTATATAAATTAAAAGAATTAATTATTATTCCATTAAATTGAATAGAACATAAATATAATATCAATAATTCCCCTTGTAGATTTAAGAAGAGAGAAGTTCTTATTGAAGCAAGACTTGTTAAAAAGGTGAAAGAAAAATGAATTGAAAAAATCATACATTTAATTATACTTTAAAATTTACAGATTAATACTCTCTCCATTCTTTATTAGATGTCACTTTAAACAAATTAAAAAATACGGTTATTGTTTCACTTAATTGAGTAAAATTTGTATTAAATATATCATTGTAAAGATAAAGAGGGGAGAAAGAGAATGGATTTCTATTGAAGCAAAGTTTATTAGAAAAAAAAAAACATATATTTAAACAGTGCTCTAAGACTCGACTTAGGCGGCCGCTTAGGCATTTTCGAAGGTAAATGAGTCGAGTAGCTTAAAATCGGCTAAAAACTCGAGTTGGACAATAGGCGCTTCTAGGCTGCCGGCGGGTTAAGTGGACGACTAGGTGGGTTGGGCGGGTTAGGCAGACGACACAATCAACTGTTTTTTTTCTAACCCACCCACTTTTATTCCCTAAATTATTTCTTTGATATTTTATCATGACTAAAATTCATAATCAATCATTCATTTTCAAAGCAGCTCATCTCTTGAATTGACAATCGATGGCGACAACTAAATATTTCAAAGTACCAATAATGGACAATCACTCATTTAACTTTAGTTATATGATTCTTCATTATTCTATTTGTTCTACATGTTATAGTAACTATTAATCTTCCTAAACATGTTAATTTTTTATTTTATTATTTTCACTTGCATACCTT
>JAUMHB010041936.1:3237-18418 GCA_032359685.1 Pittosporum tobira
GTCCGTTGATGATGGCTGTGTCACTGTCAAGCAGCATTTTTGATAACTTGCCTAAAGCTTGGTAAGATAACCAATGTCAGATTTTGTGGTATATCAAATTGTGGAATTTGAATTTGATTGAGCAGCTTTTTTGAGTAGATTTCTTGTTTGTTGAACTGTGCATACTACATACTTTTTTCTGTATCTTCTCTTTAACAATTTTTAATGTTGGGATAACAGAAAACAGAAGCAATCACCAATCCATATATGATTTTTGGCTCTCTTTTATTAATTGATTTAATTGAAAGAGTAATGTTAGGGGTCTCAAAAGAAACTTTTAATATTATTTTATTTCTCAAGCCATTCATGAGTGATATAATACACATATGGTCAACCATTGTAATGATTAGATGTCATTTGACAGTTGAGACCCATTCGAGATCTCTAATTTGTGACCCCTGACATGACTCTAATGTACTCAGGCTTAGGTCTAGTATTCAGTTCAATGATGCAACATAAAAGAAAAGTAACACCAAGTAAATGGCAATAGAATACTATATGTAAATATCTATCTAATTTTCATAAAATTCAAACTGTTAACAATAACATTGACAGAATAATGGAGACCCTAACCTTTCATTTGACCAAATAATTCCACAACTTTCTCACGTTTCCCATCATGACAAGAAATCATGGTAACTCCCAGCATCTATTTAAGGCATTTCAGCAAACAAGTGTAGCACTAGTTCAAGCGCATCATATTTCGCATGATATCACAAACTAAACCTGTAACATTAACTGAAACTACTTTTCATGACCTTGGATAAAATCAATTTACTGTAATCAGCTCTACCTGATCCAGCACACAAATTTAGAAGACTAAGGTACATATAATTATCTGGTTATGAGTTAAGAACACTGCCATAAGCTCTCAACAAGGTTAAGAGCTTCAATGAACTTAAAGATTGTGGTATAATCTACTATCAGGCCATTTCACATAAAGATGTCTAAAGGATTTTCTATGGTTTGAAAAGGTAGCTTCACATACTTGAATACTTGACGTGAAAAGTACAAACTGTGAGGCTTTTGTATAGGGGTAATTCTGTTTTGTAAGCCAAAGGTAAATGACTTTTTGGTGAACAAATCTTCCTTGGTCTCAGCGATTTAGAATTAATGCATGTCTTTAGGAAAGGGAATAGCTTTGGATGTGTATTCCTCCATGTTTTGGGGTGTCTATTCCTCCGTACTGATACGTACATAACAAGCCACATGGACCAAAACCACAAGTTACAGCTACTTCTTACTAGGGCTAGTAAATACTCCTAACACAACATTAACTGGTGACTAAACTAATCAGCAAACAAAAGATAGTGTAGAGTCACTAGCACTAAGAAATTAAATATTAAAACAAACAAATCAAGCAGGTAACTAAGTACAAATTTCGGATTTTGGAATTAAGTTTATGGTTAGAGCTTGACCGAAAGGGGAGTACACTTGCTGTCTTAGCTTCAGGACAAGAGGGAGAGGCTGAAGTTGGCACCGATTCCATGATGTCTTCAGTGGATGAGGTCTCCATGATTTGTGAAGAAAAAGAGGAGACAAAACAGCGGCAACAATCTTGGAAGTTGCGAAGAGTGAGTGCAGAGAGACTGACGAGGTCAAAAGTCTGACTAGGTTTATTCAGTCTGAAACTTTTAAAGAATTATTTTTATACCCTGAAAATTCTCTTATTTTTATGAATCATGTGATAGTTTAATCATTTAAGCTACTAAGTTTTATAGGTATGTCAAAACACTACAAAACTTTTTTCCAACTTCCAAAAGCATGTGAAGGCAATGTCTGCACTGACCATATACTGTATCCACTCCTGATTTTATTTTTATATTGGTTATTTATGTAAAACCAATCTTTATTTTTTTGTTCATTTTTCCATTTGTCATATATAAAGAGTTAAATATTTGTCATTTTCATGGAATCATTTCTTACCCAATGGGGGAATAGTAGTGGGATACCACATCGCTAGTAGTGCCCACACACACACACACACACGCATATATATATATATACTCCCTCTGTCCTAAAATGAATCAGTCCAAGTACCCTTTTCATTATCCCAAAAAGAATGATTAATCCACCACTTTTAGTTTGTAATTACTTTTTTATCCTCACTTTATGTTACATCAAAACTCTCTTTTTCTCTCTCTGTCATTATAAAATACACATGCAAAGATAATCTTGTCAAAAAAATATACTCTCTCCTAGAAAGTTAGTTTTCTTAATTTGCGTACTTTTCATGTTTTACTCATCCTTTTTCGGACAGAGGGAGTATATGTTATAGTATATTGAGTAACTATTTTATACACATTTTTTGCCTACATCTTAGGCTGGAGAGAGATCCATAGATTTATTCTTCTTACTTAATATAATATTGCTGCACTGTAAGCACCCATTCAAATTAATAAATGATGATACGATAAAAGCAAGGTTGATGTAGGACAAACTTTGGATGGAAGAAAGAACGAGATTAGAGAGACATATTCTGCCACAGTAGACAACAAACACATAAACTCAATTCATAATAGTAATTCACTGCCTCATAATGATAGGTTACAGGTCTTTAAATAGGAAAACTATGACTTAATGACAAGTAAAAAACCCTTAACTAAAAATGGAAAAAAATCTTAGTAGTATATTGTTCAGATGTGTTTTTTTGATAAGCAAGAAAATGACTGTTCGGTCATAATTTCAAGACTTCTCTATATTGTTGGTTAATAAATCTGTCTTGTGCAGGTTCATATACTTATTTGTTGGTCTTGGTGTAATTATCTTTGTCATATCTTGTTTTGGTTGCATTGGAGCAGCAACAAGGAATGGATGCTGTCTGTCTTGCGTATCCTTTCTGCTCATTTATTCTTCATTTTATTGATTTAGTCTAGATTTGAGAGGCTAATCATGGCTTATTTTATATGTGATGTGAAACCTTCACGGTGACCATTTGTATTTGTACTGCGGTGATGATGTCATGATGCTAATGCCTCATCCTCTTTGTCAAATCAATGGTTACAGAATGATTGTTCCAATACTGATAGTTACTCTGGCATTGAATTCTCTGAATGTCAAATAGTACTTCAGAATATTTTTGTTTGTCTTCTTCTTAGTATGGTTGGGTTCCTTAAGCCAATTCAGTATTCAGTACTGGTACTCTTGTTGATCCTCTTAGAACTGGGTGTTGCAGCGTTCATATTCTTCGACAAAAGCTGGAAAGATGTGGGTAACCTTTTAACTGTTTTTTCAGTCTAAAGATTATATATTACTTATCTGATTAGACACATATATATGTCTCAGGAAATTCCAACTGACAAAACTGGAGATTTTGATATGATATATGGGTTTCTGGAAAAGAACTGGGAAATTGTTAGGTGGGTTGCTCTGGGGGCTGTTATTTTGGAGGTAAAGGCGGAATTCCTTTGCTTTTGTGTACAACCATATTGCTTTTCCATCTCTGATTACTTGCAATATAAAAAATGTGCTTTACTCCCTATGGCAGTAATTTAATGTCTGTATTGGCTTATCTATTTCATGGGGAAATGGTGTTCTACTTATCCTTGCTAAAGATGAAAAATCATCCATTTAAAAATTCCGTAAAGATAATAAATCAGTAGGGGTGAGCTAATGACAGGGGCATTCCCAAGGTTTAGCTCAAGTGGTACTAAACCACATGATAAGAGCCTTTCTAGGCATATGTCATATGGGCTCGAACCCCACAAGAGAATAAATTCTTTGGGGCCACCCAATCACAGTTTATTTTGTTAATATTCCTTTGAAGCCTCTTATGCTTCCAATCTGATTGATTATTTGTCGAATGTCAGGCTCTAGTTTTCTTGTTAGCACTTTGTGTAAGGGCTGCAAACAGTCCAGCAGATTATGATAGTGATGATGAGTACATAGGTGGGCCCAGGCAACAACGGCAGCCACTGATCAGTAACAGGCCACCAGTTACCCCTACAGTTGCCCCTGTTGCTGGTACCCTTGACCAACGCCCCAGCAGGAATGATGCTTGGAGTACGCGTATGCGGGAAAAGGTATAACCTGTTCCCCAAAAATCATATTTAGAAAAATTAAGGATCATCCATATGGCAGTCTTGATTTCATAGAAATAAAAAATAATGAACGAGTTATTCCTGAATTAATTACAATGATCTTGTTTATATTTAAAAAAAATGAAGACCAACATGTCATTTTTGCTTTCAAATGGGCATTTTGCTTGCCTTGCAACTTTCTCATTGAGTTGATATAATTTCCAGATTTTGGGTATCTAAATTAAAAAAATTAAGCTGACTATTCTTGGTTTTGGATTCAATTAAATCCTTTTCTCAGTAGATTACTGTTATGGTATTAAAAAGTAAAAAAAATCACCATGATGTACTTGCAGGATTTAGTCTCAAAATGAGCAAAAATGTAATATAAGTTGCCATGATGCAGGACAAGCTCAGGGAACTATTAAGCCAATTAAAAGCGTCCAACAATAGTATTTTAGTATTTATATTTAATTAAGTGATTTAGAATTATTATTATTATTCGTTTCCATATTTATTATAGTTTTAGCTTATTTCCCAAGTTTAGAGTTTTCTATTTAATAATTGTAATCCCTTTGTTAGTAGGCAGTGAATTATTATTGAGAAATATTTGGGTGAGCAATTTACGTGTTCTCTCTTCCTCTCTCTCGTTCCTCTCATCTCCAATTCTTTCTCAACACCCTAATTCTACTCTCTGTACCCATCATTTGGTGTCAGAGCTTAGTCTTCTACTGATTGATTATCAACCCTGACTCCTCTTTATTCTAGGCCAAACTATCCAGATTTTAAAATAAATAAATAAAATATATATATATATATATATATATATATAATGGAAAAGTTACTGTTCATCGCTACAGCCTGTTTACCCAATCTCCCAAGCCTCCTAAAGATCCAAACTTGTCCCATAATTCTTGTCACCTTCTTCCAACCAAACGGCTGCAAACAAATAATACCACCCTAAACCTAATTAAGCAGAAAAGCCTTCTAAAGATCCAAACTTGTCCCATAATTCTTGTCACCTTCCGCAGACAGATAATACCACCCTAAACCTAATTAAGCAGAAAAGCCTCCCAAAAGATCCAAACTTGTCCCATAATTCTTGTCACCTTCTTCCAACCAAACGGCCGCAAACAACTAATACCACCCTAAACCTAATTAATCTTCTGCTGCGGAACCTTTGATTCTCCAACCATAAAGTTCAAACCATGACCACCAAAACCCGACACCCAACATCAATAACTGTTATCCAAATAGCAACCCACTTTGTCCCGAGTCAAATCCCTGAGTCGCACCTGTAAAACGAACCACCCGAGTCTACCACTCTACCTGCTGATGTATACAACCCCATAGATCCAACTGATATAACAAAAGGGGAAAGAAAGGGAAAGGTGGAAGAAGAAGAGGTGGCCAGAAGCTTACATAGCCAGTACTGTTGCTGCTGCTATTGTTGCCTAATTGCCTTTATCCGTGTCATCCACCACCCGTTCGTTTACCTGGTTGCGATATCTGTCGTGCGATATAAATCAGAGGTGAAAGTCTGTAAGCCACTACTGTTGCTGCTGCTATTGTCGCCTTTATCTGTGTCATCCACCACCCGCTCATTTACTTGGTCGCGATATCTGTCGTGCGATATAAATCAGAGGTGAACGTCTAACCCAGATCTTTAATTTGTTAACTTTTGGGTTCTGATTGTATGATGCATTTGGGTACCCCATATTTCTTTATCATTTGGACTTAGCCACTTGACCGGCTGGAATTTTCAGAAAGTTCCAAACCAGCCTCAGCACTTCCAGTTATTTCTGAAACAGCATTTGTACTTTTAGAAGTTTGCAATTTAGTCCCTGAAGTCATGGTTAATGCTACTGAAGTCGATGCCAAGTTTGATGCTTTCATGCAACAATAGCGAGAAACCATGGAAGAACTTAAAGCCCAAATAGCCCAACTCACAACCATTGTCATGGCTACTCATAAAGATAAAAAGAAAGTTGATGCTAGCCCTCCAAATTTACCCAACGATTTTGAATCGGACTTCAATAGCTCACACATGGGTTGAACTTAGAGGAGTAAAGCTAGAGGTTGCATAATTTTATGGTGATCAAGATGCTGATGTGTTATTAGATTGGATGCATCGCTTAGCTTGGATAACTTTTTCGTTGGTACGAGCTATCTAATGAGAGGAAACTGATATTTGTGGAGGCAAAATGGAGAGGTACAACTCGTTGTATTTGGTGGGACCAATATAAGAAGAGTAGAGATGTGCCTATACAAGGGTGGAGGGAAATGAATGATGCTTTAGTTCGTTAGTTCAAACCCGTTGATTACAAATGGAGAGCATCTCTTCAATTCACTGAGTTGATTCAAGGAAGCAAATTTGTTGCCAAGGGTTAATTTTTGATATTTCAGACAAAGTAGCTTCTAATCGGCGTTTGTGTGAAAGATTTTGTCTACTTGACGAATCAGATTGAGGACAATTTGAAGAGGAAAAACTCAAGTAGAATTTCAGTGTTAATACCTACTAGAGTTGAGTGTACTTTTGTGGAGCCCACTTAAAATATGTCGGTTAAATGATCATTTTCAAATACTCCAAGCTAACTGGCCTACTCGATCATCCTTTTCATCGCAAGCTAGTAATGATAAATGCCACAATTGCCAATGTTTTGGACATAAGTCAAAAGAGTGCCTGTCACCATGAAAGAACCTGATTTCCCATGTTACAATCATTGGAAAGGAAAGCAAAGACTAAAATTTGAAAGAGGAAGTTTGTAACCCTTATAACGAATACGAGCTTGATGAGCAAGATTTGGAAGCTGAAAGACATTTGGAAAGTTGCGTAAGTGTTTTGTGTCCTTTACTTGTGGGCAACGACTGAAGGATGATCCTCAGATACATCACGGGAGAATTTTTCAAAAAACGGCCAAGTGTGCCAAACATGTATGTTCTCTAATAATTGATCTTGGTAGTTGTACTGATGTTATTTATGAGGATGCTGTGAAAAAATTTGGGTCGGAAATGGAACTAAACCTGGAGTCATATGATGTAGCATGGATTACTAATACAAAGCTACGAGTTACTAAACGGTGTTTAGCTACTTTTTCTGTTGGAAAGTTTACGGAAACTCTTAGTGTGATGTTTTGCCACTTATGATCTATCATATTCTTTTAGAATGTACATGGTTATGGGATCGTGAGGTACATCATGAGACGCATCCTAATACCTACTCATTTGTCATGGGTGACACAAAATATACTCTCACTTGTGCTACTGAGACACCTAATTTCAAGTTGAAGAAGAGCTCTCTAGTGTTCCAGCGTGTGTCCTCTTATTATGGTATTCTTGGTCCTGCCCCAAACTCGATGGAGTTGAGTTCTTTTCAGTGGAGGAGGTGGAGGAGAACTGATGCAAGACAAGCCCATGGAACTATTAAACCAAATATTATTAATATCATTAGTTTTCATATTTATTATAGTTTATAATCCCTTGTTAGTAGGCAGTGAATTATTATTGAGAAATATTTGCGTAAGCAATTTACCGTTTCTCTTTTCCTCTCATCTCCAATTCTTTCCCAAAATCCTAATTCTACTTTCCGTCCCCATCATGCCATCACAAGTTTAGCTAGTTAGGTCGTGTACCGCGATTGTAAGTTCTTGCCTTTGTGTAAGTTGCCAAATGGGCAAATCATATAGTCTACTAAATGGATCTCCATCGAATCAAAATAGACTTATATTAGATTTTCAAGGCTAAAAAGCATTTTAGTTGTGCTAGGGTTAAAGGAGTCATTGCATTATCTAGTCCACATTTGTGTATGCTTTGATTTCTAATAGTTGATTTTTTTGTGGTGTTTTCTTTCTGTGCACGTCAACAGTATGGGCTTGATACTTCGGAGTTTACATACAACCCATCTGAATCAAACAGGCAGCAAGCTGGCCCACAGCAAACTGAGGAAAGGAGTCGCTGCACAATCATGTGATTAATTAATCTGGGATTTGGATGAATTTGGAACTGGTTGCTTTCGGGAAACTGATTTCCATTGACTGGTGTGCGAATTTTGTATGTTCATAGAATGCTCTCTCTTCTGTTGAGTTGGTAGAAAAAGCATTTCAGGAGCTTCACTTAATTTCTCCTCTCCTATCCTCTCAAAACTGTCCATTTAAATGCATTGTGGTTTATGTTTAGTTTACTTTTTTTTTTTTTGTAATATTGTTATTGTTGTTGTTAGATTGGATTTTTAATTTCATAATGTTTGCGCGATATTTAGCTACAGGATATTCCACATGCTTAATTTGAACCCTGTTTTTGCTGTCTTCTAAATTGAGGGAATTCATGTCGATCTGGAGACCCTTGTTGTATTGTCTGAAGCTCAGAAAACACGGAGACAAAACAAAAATTCTGATCTTGCACATAAATTTTCCAGTGGAGTATGATAAATAATTTCTTAAATCTTCTGCATATTTTTTTTTTATTTATTTAAAACATTAGAAAAATAATTTCGCCTTTTTTGATTCTTCTTCTTGTAGATGCGTTAATGGTGATTATGATTTGTGACATCATTTTCCCTGTTTTTCTTTGCTGAATTTATTGAGGTTTATGTTAGTATTTATCAACTTCATCTTTTCTTATCGCACTATAAAGTATTGAGTACTTAATAGAGAAAAATGTGAAAATGTGGTCCAAATAAAGAGCACTCTAGTGAATTAGGTGCTTTTTCTACACTTCAACACCTTTTTTTCTGGCTTTATTATAACGATGTTTTTCCAATTTGAGAGTGACACCTTAAGTTGGAGTTTTACTCGTTTAGAATTTTCTTTATGACTGAATAATGGTCGCGGATCTGATTGGGTCAACTGTAAAGGTGCCCTCCAAGTTTCACCTCTTTGCAAAGTTGACCCCGATGTTTAAAAACTCTCGGTTTGCTCCTCAACTTTTCAATTTTCTGAATTATGCTCCTTGCTCTCAAAATCTGTCCCCATTATGGAGCAATTGAAGATCAAATTCACATGTTGGCCATAGAACTATGTTATTCTCAACGACCAATATCTATAGTGCCAATTTAACAGGGCACATGACAAATTAAGAGGCTCAATTTAGGGAAAAGAAACACAACTGAAACAATTAAAAAGTTTTGAGTACTTCAATTGAGAATTTAAAAAACCCTGAGTCCTGACTATGCTATTGTAACTCATAACATGAAAAAGAAACTACTAGTATATATATCATTCAATTCTGACTCGACATATGAAGATTATCTTGCAATGATAATTTGTAATTTTATCAAAATTTGTGAGTTATTATTACGCGTGATATATATGTTCTCGTAATAGGTATGCTCAATTGTTGGCCAAACGTTGATTTTATTTTACTTCAATTAATTTTAAAGAAAATTTTAGAAATCGTTAGATAAACTTAAACGGTAGAGAGAGAGAGTTTACCTAACGCTTAGATGGTTGGGACGATTAATCAGTCTAAAGCGTCCATTTATCATAAACGTTAGCGGACTGTTTATGATTTAATCCGAAATTAATCAAAAAGTATGTGAAAATTTATAAAGCTATCTAACTTTTAAAAGATTGGGGCTATTAATCAGTCTAAAGCATCCAATTAACATTAACGTTAGAGGATAGTTTATGATTTAATTCAAATTTTTAAAAATGTGATCGTTTAGTCCTGCGAGCTGCGAATGACATATCCTTTAAATAATTTTCATTTTTGTTATTATATTACACCTATTGGATTCATCAACTTACTAACATAGTTTGGGTCGAATGAATAAGTGTGATTTCTCATTTGAAGTCGAGTTTGAGCTTTTGATGGAATAGATGATGTTATGAGAGCTCTCTCTACATAGCCCGTATATCCAACATGACTCGAGCTGAATTAATCGGGATAAATAAAAATCTCGGACACCAATAAAAAATAATAATAATAATAATAATAATAATAATAATAATAATAATAATAAAGATTAAGCGACTTGTCCACCGGGTAGAGTCCACAAATCCAAGACGACTAAAGTTCCAACCAAATCACAATCCATCCCTTTATTTTAAAAGAAACATATCTATAAACTGTATGAAAGCAAATAAGGGGAAGTTGTGCAAGGGGATGCGTCCCTCTTTTGTCCATTTGTGATTCTTCTTCTCTCAAACTTGTCGTTTTTTGATTGTTCTTCTTGTTCTTTTTTTTTTTTTTTTTTTTAAATTAAAGATATTTTTGAACTCTATTAAAATAAATTCTTCGAAAATTAAAATTATGAAATAAATTTATTAAATTCTTAAATTTTTGTTTATAACTTATAATATTTATTTTAATATCAATTAAAATAAAATAAATTTATTTTAAATTTTAATTTCAAGATTTACAAATGTATTACATTAAACAGATACAGTAAATTATATTGTGTTTAAATAAAATTATAACTAAAATTAAAATTCAAAAATAGGCTTTTAGAATTTCTATGTTATTCTATACTCTCTCAGTTTAGAAAAATAAGATTTTATTTTAGACTTTTTTAAGTCAATTTATAAAGTTTTATTATGCTAAGTTTAGAAGAAGAAAATATAATATAAATTATAGTATATTTTATATAGTTTATAATATTCAATAATATATAGGGTAAATCTTATGAGTGACATGGTTTTTAGTATTTTAAATTTCACAAATTAAATTTAAAAATTAAAAAATATTACTATACATTTTTACGTTCAAATAGATGTAATATGATTTTATTTTTTTTACATTTTTTTGAAAAATAAAACAAAGTCAAAATATTAAATTATTTATTTATTATTTATTAAAAAATATTTTTCAAAATTTGAGTTATAATATTTGTGATGTATACCACGTGCAAAGCGTGTGACATTTATTTATGATCTTTAAAAAATATATTCGATTATAATTTTTATATAAAAAAGTTAAAATATTTTTTTAAAGAAAATGATGCAGTTTCTTATATATTTATAATGAAATAATAAACTAAAAGCATTTAATATTTTATAGAACTAAAATAAAAATAAAAATATATGTCTAATTTTATACATAAAAAAAAAATAATAACCACATATAGTTTTGGGAGGGAGGGTATTTATCGTTCTTCAAAAATAAAAAATAAAAATGTCGGCATTACTCATTTTTTATTGGAATTTTCAACACTTCGGTCCCAACACGTAACCACCACTTTGTCAACGGTACACCTTCTGTACCACAAAAATGTATACCCGTAAGACTTTAACATGAATCATTTTCGGTCACAAAATAATTTGATAAATACTACCATTTCAAATTTGATGGCAAGAACCTAAAGATTATTATTGATGTAATTTTTTTTATTTAAATTGGAAAATAATAGAAATTTGTAACTAATAACACTTTTAAAATAGTTTAAAATATTTAAAATAATATTGATTAAATAAGGTTTATTCAAAAAAAATTGGGCGGGAACTAAGATATAAATTCATATAAGCATATGATACTTTGTGTGAAAGTTTAGAGTAAGTTAAATAAAATCATTTTTGAATCTCTTTTCTCATTATTTGTTACTAAAGGTGACATATTTTTTTGCTAGAAAAAAGGATAAGTTTTCTAAGACTATAGTTATCAAAATCGTATAACTGGTCCAACTATGAATCATCTCAAGAGCCGGTATAATACTCTCTAAATACTAGACGTGCAATTAAACCATAAAAAAAATCTTTTAAATCACTTGATATTTTAAAAAACTACTGAACTGACTGAAATTTTAAAATTGTTAAAGTGTAAAACAACTCTCTTTTTGTTTCTTAGATGCGTGGTTGTTTATAAATTGACTAAAAACTATATACCAATATATTTTTTTAATCAATTATGAGATATTAAATCAATAATTTTTTAAATAAAATATGTGATAATAGAGGATATATTATTATTTTTTTTATCACATAATATGTTTTTGTAATTAATAATAATTATAATTCAACTCAACCGGTTGAACGACTAAAATACTGAACCAGTGTGTCTCGACCTGTTTAAGGTCTGGTCCGGATAACTATGCTAAAGACAATACTCCTTTCGCTTCACACAAAAAAAAAAAAAGTATTTTGACATATCAACTCTATTTTTAAATTTTTAAATTTCAAATTAATATGAATTCATTAAATTTTAATTAACACAATCATAAATATGATAAATTTTTGAAGAAATTTACTCATCAAAATATTTATTATTTTTAATTATAAGATAAATCACACTAATTTTAAAAATTAAAATTTTGTAAATAGTCTCTTGATAATAAAATAAAAAAAAAACAATATTTTATTTTAATCGGAACAGTTTGCAACTTTCGAAGTAAAACTTGCGTCCACTAACGACTAATGTGCTTGAGGCGGCTATCTTCGGCTCCCTCATTTGGTTATCCACTTCTTCTAACGAATTAAATATCATATAGTGACCTAATAACCATTTGATTAAATACTGGTTCATCCTCAACGTCGTTTCCACTAAATAAATAAATAAATAATAAAAACTTGTTCATAAAATGTTAAGAAAATTGCAATTTTCATAAATAAAATTTATTAATTTTACAAGATTTATCATACATAAATTCACTTGTAAAAAGACTTTAATAGAATTAACGAAATTTATTTGCGAATTTTTGATAAGTATACCCCCACCCACCGAAAAGCGTACAAAGTGACACTTTTCACATATTTGAAAACATGCATTTGATTATAAGAGAATTATTTGAATTGTTCTTATTAATATAGTTTAAGAAAATAGAATAGTGTTTGAAATAATGAATCATATTATTAAAATAATAATTAAAATGATGTGTCGTAATTGATAAAAATTAAGTTGGATAATATACTTAATTAAATTTTCTCAAAATGAAAATATTATAAATTTTGGGAGACACATCCTCACCAGCATGTGTTGATACTACAAGTTGTTGGACCTTTTTATTTCAGCTTTCTATCGATTTCCCATTTGCATCCTGTTTTCATGGCTGAAATCAAATGTCGTCTGCGCATATTAGCCCCAAAACACACTGTTTTCCTTTTTTATTTTATTTTATTTTTTTTGGGGTACGCACGCACTGTTTTTTCTTCAAAGTTTCAGAATCTGCAGCTCCTTAGCCTCCACATATAGTGCTCTGGTCCCACCTCTGTACTTTGACAAGGAGGAAGTATATTTTATTCGTATTTATCTCTATATTTTTCTCTTGAGGGGTGAATATTAGTTTAGTAGTAGTTGGCAAATGTAATTGTTTAATAAAATTATAGTAACATTGTGTTAAATTATAGTATCATTAATTATATTTTATTTTTTTGATAACAAGAGATCCATAAAAGTGTATAATATTATAGACATGTATTGGAAAATTATCAAGTGTACATTATATTTTATGAATTATGTATATCGAGTAATTCTATAACAAAATATATGTGAGTATTTTAAAAAATCTATTGCCATTATGAGATTTTAAACTCAAAATAATGCTATTTCTTTACTGTCTTAAAATAAATTTTTTTGTCGAACACAAATTCTGAAAATCCACAAAATAAAACATGTTGCAATATTTAACTGCCGAATGTTGGATGGTGGTAACTGTAGTTATAAATCTTTTTCATATTATACATTTACCGTCCTACCAATAACTCTGCAGCTGTTCAATCTATATACTTGTTTATTAACCTCTTATTGACTTAAGCATGCACATGCATATTAAAATTGTAACATGTTGTTTTTATTTATTGCCAGTTTTCTGGCAGTTCTAGTAAGTGCGATCTTTGCTGTGACGGTATGTGTAGTTTTATCCGTAAAACACACAATATTTAATTTATTTAACACCCAGTTGGTATTTCTTAATTTTCAGATAAAATAATATTTTCAGGTAGATGAAATTTTAGGTATACATACGTCTTGTTTCAATCATGCAAATTGTAGCTGAATTGCATGGGATCTTGTAGTTGAATACTGTTTATTTAAATGCTTTTGCCATACAGATCTTGGTCCACTACACCCTACTGAAAGCTACGGGTGTTGCATCAGTTGGTTTTGGTACTGTAGATCTCTTGTTACAACTTACAAGGGAAAGTGACTTTCCAAATTTCATACAAGGTTTTGTTGGGTTTATTTAAATTAATGAGAAAACGACTACGTGTGAGGACCATTTGAGCTTTTTCTTTTTAGCAAGTTGAGGTTGCGGATGATCTGTAAACTTGACCTTTACCTTTCCTTGTCCTTTCCTATTTGGTCCTAGCATGAATCTTTTTAGCAAGCCAATTTGCACACCACCTTCGGTTGGCAGGACAGCGCCATCGATTAAAAACCTCTTATTTAAATATTCAGTCCCCAAGAACACGGGCAAATTATAGATGTCTACATTAAGTTCCTTGTAAATGAATTAGTGTCGTTTCGTTGTTATGTATCTTGGGAAGATGAAAGCTCGGAGAGGAAAGCGTTCTGAGGTATGCTGGGATGGGCCTTCGTACTCCCTATAGTTTCTATTTATGATTTTAAGGTTTGACTTTAAAGTCGTCGATAATATGTTTGAATGACTACATTAATTTGCAGGCATTTTGGCCTTCCATTATGATGAAGAAATGGCTTAACATTAAACCAAATGTGCACGAGTTTAGTGAAGATGAAGTTGACCCTGACACTGAGAGCGAGGATGATGGTAATGATCGATATCTTTACTTCATTACTTTACAAACACTTCTGCTTATGCCTTGCTTTATAATTTTTCACTTTGTGATTGCTTTCCAGCCGACTCTGTTATAGATGAACGGAGGCGTGTTGCAGAGGATCTTGCGTGCAGAACACACGGGAACCTTTCTCAATCCCAAACTCAAACTTCAGGCGGTATGTGATTCTGCTTCTTCATTATTTTCTGCCATTGCTTAAATTTTAGGCTTAAATGTATTTTTGACCGTGTGTTATCACTTTTAGACATAACCCTGAAATTTTTTTTTTTTGAAATTGAACATCAATGTTTGTACATTTTTTTGAAATTAAACCTTCCGACGAGTTCAATTTTAATTTTGGCCGGAGGAAGGGTAAAAATGTAATTTTACATCACTTAATGCCCTTTTAAAAAATTTGCATCGTCGGAAATTTTAATTTCAAAAAATGTACGAACATTGAAGTTT
>JAUMHB010041947.1:0-18411 GCA_032359685.1 Pittosporum tobira
AATGAGTGGTGGTTGGTTTTCTTTATTCTACAGATCATCAATCATGCATATGTGTGTGTGTGTGTGTGTGTGTGTGTAGGCTTCTAGAAGAGAGGGAGGTAGGTTTGGTTCACCTTCCACTCTTCTTCTCCCCCCTCTAACCTTGTGGTGCAAGTTTAGGCAACAATTTAAATTAGAGAGGGTTAGGGATGACCAAGTTGATTCACCTTTTTATTCTGAAAGTCACATGACGAACTGACGGGACTGAGAGATGGTCTATCGCATAGGTGTGATTAATTAAGCTTACGTAGGGATTAATTGAATTTAAGTGTCCAATTAATTTAAGTGATAGAAGACTGCATAACGTCTAAACAAGAATTAATCGAGTTTAAGCGAAAATTCTTAAAATGCTAATATATATTACTCACATATCCAATTTGCCTAGTAGTATTTGTTACCCACCAATACACATGATTTCTTAGTGTCACGTTAGGTGTAATGGTTAAATGTTCATTTGTTGAATACCTTGTCATCAACATACTCAACTTGAGATTTTAGTGCTTTTATTTTTAAGAAAGCAAAAGAGGGAGAGAGCATAGTTATCATAACCGGATCGGATACTGAACCGGTATAATGGTTCTTTAGTTCAACCGGTTCAACCACTGGTTCAACCGGTTAAACCGTATTTTTTATTTTTAAATATAAATAATATTTTTATATATTCGATAATAATATTTACACTATAAACTTATAAAATTATGTAGTTTTCAGAGAAAAAACATCATGTAGTCTTCAGAAGGAACAAGATCTATATATTTATACAACAGATCAATATTATCAAGACTTAAACTCTCATTTTCAAAATATTAAACGACATTTTAAATTTACTTACTATGATAAAAAAATATTTTAATAAAATAACTAAATATTTAAACTCTTTAATTTTTTTATTACAAGTCAGATTATACTCTTTCTGTCTCATATAATTTATAATAATTTTTGAAGATTCTATGATATAAAATTTAAAATACAGAAAAAGTAGAATATTATATATTTAAAATATTTTAATTATATTTAAAAACACAATAATATATTATTTTTTTAAAAATAAAATTCAACATATATATGGTTAACCCCAAAAAGAAAAAAAAAAACACAATAATTTCATCATTTTCCAAAATCGGCTAATATTTTAAATTTCGGTCGGTTTAAGGGTTATTTGAAAAATCGATCAGTTTAAATGATTTTGATTGATATTTTTATAACTACGGTATTTTGATCGTACCGTACCGATAAAATGATCGGAACGCGGTTGAACCGGCCGGTATGGTCCGATTATGATAACTATGGGAGAGAGGTGCATTTGTGTAATTTCATTTGTGTACGTTATTACTACTACCTACCTATTAAGTTCTAACCTTTTGGGACTGTCATGCTCCAATCATGGCACCACCTTTATCTACCAGGTCCAAATAATTAACACCATTCCCGCTCCTCTACACTACCTTAATTCTCCTTCAACCAAAAAGCCTACCCCTCATCCATACGGAGCATATATTTTCCCAACCTTCTACGTACTACTTTTATTTTAAAATTAAAGATAATTATTTTTTATTATATTTTAAAATTAAAAATATATTTATATATTATCTATAAAAAATTAAAAAATAATTTCCTTTTATGTGAAACTTGTAATGATACGTATATTTTAAAAAATCGTTGTTTTCGAAAAGCATTCTAATCTTAAAACGGAGTGATTATTATCAAACCACCAACCCTATTGGCTATAGCTATCAAATTCATATCATAATTCGTTGAACAGTGTTAATGCATGCGCCTAAAGACTTATACATCATGCATTAATAGCTTGCTACCCTAACACCTCCCTTGTGCAATCGAAAGCAATTTTGGTAATTTTAAAGAGTTGATATGAGTTTGGACCGACCCCCACTTGCATACACAGAGTGATGGTATAAACAAGTCGAATATTGATATGTTTAAATTCTATTCATATATTTAATGAATTTGAAATAAAATTTGTGTATGTCTCGTTTACTATCAAATCAAGACCGAATACGAATCGAACCTGAGTAATTTGAGTTTTCGAACAAATACCATCAAACATCAATACAAAAAAATAATTTGATAAGGTCCAAATAATTTATGAAACTTTAAAATTTGCTCATATTCTACTTGTTAATATTTCGAATCGAGCTCAAATCGAATTTTTAACCGAACGATTTGGAATAAATCTCAAACTATTTGATTCTATTTACAGCCTTAACTCAGAATCCCACAACCCATATTAATATTAATTGAAATGAAAAATATAATAATAATTGAAATGAAAAAGATAGAAGAAATAGAAAACAAGAAAATTACTTAATTGGCCCAGTCTAGAAGAAGAGAGGGCGGTTGAAGGGTCACTAGTTTTTCCTTAAAAAAATCTGATCAATATCTGGCTCAGACCTTCACGTCTACCAAATCTGATGAGTACTTCTTAACCAATTTTTGTTATTTGCACGGTAAACGAGTCGTACTAAACTTCAAAATTTATTTATTTTTAAAAATAAATATTTTAAAAATAATTTATTTAAAGAGAATACGTTATAAATTAATGAAATAAATTGTAATAAATATGAGCAGAGGGGAAGAGATTAGAGTAATATGAATTTGAAAGTTTGGCTCATTTGTCCCGAAAAAAGTTAAAAAGTAATTGATTTGGTAGGCAACAAACAGGAACGGGATGGGGAGAGCCAACACAGCAAAGTTGTGGATGTCATGTGATTAATTAGGTGAATGAACAAAACTCGTGGGGATGTACTAACATCCCTTTACCAGTATACCTACCTACATCTTCGGCTATTTTCTATGGTAGCCCATGTGATTTTCTTGAACCTTAGCCCTTATGGGGTCTGTTCCAACTGCAACCACTTATTTCTGATAAAGCTACAAATATATGTGTGTGTGTGTGTATGTGCGCGCGCGCGCGTTGATAAGGAACCGCTATATATATATATATATATTGTTTTAATTTCATAACATATACTCTACATTCTAATCAATTGTAACAAGCAATATTATTAAAAATATATACCATATATGTAAAAATTAAAAAAAAGAGTATGAAAATAGCAATTACCTATATATATGGAGTCTTATTCAAATACAATATAAGATAAAATAACTATTTCATCTAATTCAAAAACCATCGTCCAAATTTTAATCTAAGAGTTGAGAATAATGTACATCCACTGCTATTAGTAGTGATTTTTTTTTTATATGTGCATCATCTGCTACTATTAGTAGATTAGTACCTATTAGCGGACGATAATTTTCTTATCATCCATTACATATACTAGTAGATGGTTTATGTATAAAAAAAATAATCCGTTACTATTAGTAACGGATGTAATAAATATTACTTGTTGAGATTAATACATGCACAATGGACGTTATGTTGAATAAAATAATGCTTCTATTCTATGTGTACCTAGATGTGACCCATATTTATAGAGTCCAATCTACCGCAAATATTGGTTTCAAGACTCTTAGAAGTCAATAGATTCAGATCGTCCAACAACCAAATCTAAGTGTTTAGATAATGCCGAAATGGTCCAACAGTTGCAAAGAGGTCACCGATTGTCGCACAAACTTTTGTTGGTTAACGTAAAATTATTTTTGTGTTAGTTGCATAATTTTTGTGCAGCAATCGCAATATAATTTAAATAGGATGAATATTCTACAAATAAAAGATTGTATGGCCGACGAAGGACAATTTACCGCAAATTGTCAATTTTTTTTTAATGTCTAGTCCTTAGATCTTGTTGTTGGACAATTTGAATTTGTCGTATTTTTAAGGTCTTGAAACCAACATTTGCAATGGATCAGAGCCTGTATATATATAAAAGGTTATGATCCACGAACAATATTGCTATCGATTTTGTAACGGCCAGATCTCTCGCCATCTATTATGAAATTGGACAACAAAGATTTTGAATATTTTAACTCCCTTTGAATGTTGGAGTGGAAGAGAGAGTACGAAAAGGTGATATAGTCCATCCAATCTTTTCGTGAACGGTGAAAAATTTGGTGATTACATATTTTATGTAAACATGTACGAGTGTGAATCTACTCCCTAAATATATAACATGCTATATACATATACATATGCGCGTGTAAATATATAGGACACAATTTAATGTCTGAAAAGTGAAATGGTTTATTTGATATTCGGATACATGCGTGAGTATGTGTTATATTTTATAAGTCTATGAATAACTAACTATTGAGATGGATTAAAAAAAAAAATACTTTACTGACAGGGACCCTAATGTGGGAGCTTCCACCTTGGATTGGGTGGATTTAATTTTATTTTCGGCGTGTCCGGAATAAAACAGAACATTAATTTTGGTATTAGTTTTATTTGTAATATAATTGCATGAATTACCCCATTGCAAGGATAAATAATCCACGGGGGTAGCACCTAAAGTCATAAATTGACTTCGATTTCCTATTGGACCTACGGTTTTTATTGGATTTTAATTGAATTATAAACTCGTAGAAACAGAATGAATCTGTCATTTGTACTACATGCTATTTGAATATTTTGTCTTGCAAAAGCACTAAAATGAAGCAAGTAACACACACAACTTCATTCCGTCGGCCCAAAACAATTTCATGCTAAAGGACTTGTTCAAAATATCGGTAGACGAAAGTACAGAACTAATCAGTGGAATGAGGGTCTAGCACTTAAAACGGGAGTAATCATGTTTAGCAGAGATCAATTAGGCCTAGGTGTCCAATTTATCTAAACGGTAGAAGATTGCCTAGTGTATTGAGGGAGATTAATCAGGTATAGGCGGGAATTTTAGATTACTAAAAAGAGTGCCTAGCTATTCTAACTAGTCTGATCACAGATTTCTTGAGATATGTTGGTTTCTGGCACAAGTTAAGTTTCAGGTTTATCTTGCGTTTTTGTTTTCTTTGTGAGTTAGTCAAATGTATTAAGTTCTTCGCAAATGAAATTCGTTTTTGCCTAAAGAATGAACGATAGAATATTAGATTTTGTCTGTCTTCGGGAATAAGTTAAGAAAAGTTCTAGAAACTATCTTTCTACGTAATTAACTGCATCCTATGCTGATCATAATCACTACAAAATTGCAATTAACAAAAGAAGAAGAAAAGAAAAAGCTACCAAATGGCACAATAAAACAACAGGGAAACTGCAAAAGTGACCTCAATGTTCCATGTTTTTCAGTTTTTTGTCCCAAAAATTCATTTTTCACATTCGCTCCTTTCTCAGTTTCAAGTTTCACCATTCTCACACTTTTTGACTGGCCACACCATTTCTTTCACCTGAAGACCCACTTAACCAGCTTTGATTAGTTTTTATGGGGTATAAAGATATGTAGGTACAAGTGGAATATACGGATGGCAGAATAAAACAACTTACGAAAGCCCTAACATAAACAGTCAAACTAGAAAGACATACTGTATGGCTGGTTGGTAAAGTTTCTGGTGTTTGTTAGGCAGCAGTAGGTCAGGCTTCTTTAGGTTCAGGTGTAACCTCCAAATGTTGAAGGGTGAATTTTTCAAATGTTAATGAAACACTAACCATCCTCAAGTGAAACTGATAAAATGACAAGGCTTACCGTGTCCAGTAAGAGAGTTACAGCCAAGGTAGACAAGAAGTCCCCCAAACAGTGCATGTTGGAAGCTTCAGCAGTCCTTGTGATTCCCCTTTAAGCAGCTTCCTAAAGCCAAACTAATCGTCATTAAGTTAACCTTGAAAATCTTTAATACCCGGTAAAACGAAAGGAATACAAATGCGCAGATGAGGCAAATACTTCTGTAACTCTTACATAAAGAATACTGAACTTCAGTGGCTCTGTAGTCCATGGACCGTCGAAGGCTGACCTATTTGCATGAGCCTGGATACTGCCACAATATCTTCGTTAGATAAACCCGTGATGTAAAATGTCTCCCTCAGATGTGAGCTCCTATAATTATTGTAATAAAGAATATTTCAAAATTTTGGATCATTACTCCGTGCAAAGACATTAGTTAAATAGTATGCAAATACATACAAAAACACAATTTCTTAAGAGGTCTGGCTTGAATAAAAAAGGAAAAAAAAATATCAAGAAAAAAGTTTATCAACTCTCTTTTTTTCACTTTGTGGAACCCAATCACCCATACAATGAGATAACAGTTTTTCTCTAAAGATATGATTCGTTCTGCTTTTATATCTATCTATAAGTCGCTTCCAAGGTAAATGTTTCCAGGACTACCAATATCGATTGGATTCACCAATCAATAGTGCAAAGTACAAACTAATACAGTAGTTTTTACGTTAGTTCGAATAGAAATATGTCAACAAAGTGATAACGTCATCATTAGAATCTATAATCATCTTTAGGAACTGATACATTCAAACATAGCCCGTATTTGCATGAGATGAAACATAGCCCGCATTTGCATGATACTGAAGCTCTATCAAGTGCTTATAGCATTGATTTAAAAGATGCCGACATCTTGTAATGCTAGATGATAACTGACAAAAAGGAGAGATGCAACCCCATCAATAATTTGTTAATAAAACTAAATGTTCATTGGGATGAATGACAGCTTATAAGAGAGAGACAGAAACTAAGAACCAGCAACCATTAGATGTCCTTGATGAGACTTTTCTAGACTTTTTTCTATACTGCAATTATTTCCAATTGGAGTTTGGTATGGCCGGGGCCGGAGAATCAGTCAAGAGGTATATTAATCATAAATTGAACATAAAGAAGTAGCATTTGAAGACCTTTACAAACATTGGATTTTGCCCTTAGGAGAAATCTTCGAATTCTAAGAAAAGGCAGAACCATTATGTAATTCGTCATTGTTATCACTATTAAGAAATCAAACATCATGAAATAATACTCCCTCAATTCCAAAATTTTTGCAACACTGTGTGGCACGTATTTTAAAGTGTAGGAATCATCCATTAGAATCTTGTATTTTAAAAATATTTTTGAGATAATAAAAATATATCATAACAAATAAATACAAATAAAAATATAATATTTAGTTACATATTCTTTTGATAGGTCTTAAATCTGTGCTCCACAAACTGACAAAAGTGTTAAAAAAATCATGGGATGGAAGGGGTAGAGACCTAAAAGAGAGCTTTAAACATGAAGAGTACGACGTATGCTTCAGGCACAAAAACATAAAGCCTAATATAAGGCAACTTAAACCCTTCACATACGTTTCAACCAAGAAGGCAGGAAAAAATCAGTGGTAGGGCCTGCCGCTGCAGTAACCTCAACTACAACAACGTCCACAAACTATAGGGCAAAGAAGCAGAGCATATAGTTTACCATTTTTAATTTATTGCAAAACAGAATTAACACCATATGACTACCATTTCTTATGTGTAGATACAAAAGATGCATTAGGCGGTAGCATAAGAGGTGCGCTAGGCAGCGGCTTAAAATTGCTCTCTGTGAATTCAAGGTCATAATACATCAACAGTAGAAGGTACATTCAAGACCAATCTCTTTTCAAGAAAAGAAAATATTAGTGCCTAACTTCAAAACTTTTTAAGTTTAGTTAAATTCTGATCTATGTATTGAGCTTTCAATTTGTCAACTTGAGCATATAAAGTAAATATAACAAAGAATTTGTTCTTATTCGGAGAATTCGGTTGTGAGAGAGAAATGTAATGTAATCCAAAAAAGACGATAAATGATTCCAAAATGGAGAAAACAACAATCTCTCCTTACATTTCAAAAAAATCAAAATCACATGGTTGCGGCAGAGATATTACACAAAAGGGATCTCAACTTCTTAAGGTCACAATTCACAAACATTAAGCATGGGCAGACAAGAACCATTCTTGTCCATCAAGTGCACAGAGCCATATCAACAGATAACTTCTTTTCATGGATGGTAGTTCCATGTGAAACCGTGGGATGGATCATTTCATTTTTCAAGGAGAAATATGCATCAATAGGGCTTTTACATGTCTAATGAGCAGAAGGAATTAATCATGCCTTCGGAGTCATAATGCTGTTTAATTACTGCTTTTTGTGCTAGAAGGATTTCAAATTCTTCTTCAAAATAGTTAGATCTTTGGGATTTCAAACTTAAGCTAAATGCCCGAATACAACATGCACACACACACATGCTTCTAATAGAGAAAAATCTGTCACTCTGATTGGAATTTGGTAGATACTTAGTATGTTCCAAAATTAGAGACAATTATTCCTTTCTAGTTCATTCCAAAATCATATACATATTCCTGTCTATTACAAAGTGACATGAAGTTCCCAGCATGTCCTACCTATAATCTAATGAGATAGAGTCCTATAATGCCATTTACTACATTTGTGAAAATAAAATATTCCTTAAAGTCATAGTTTTCGAAATGTACCTCTAAGTTAGGAACGGAGCGAGCATATAAATTAAAAGCATCAAAACTACCTAGAAAAAATTGTTACTAGCACATTTTGCAATCATTTTAAAATTCTAAATATGTACCCCAAAAGTTTTCCTCTTTGTGATTACTTATGCTCTAAAGAACATTTGGTGTACACTTGAATACAGCAAATTCTAGCAACAATTTAGCCTAATAGCACTATCAACCACAAAAAGTTCCTGTATATAGTTCCAGTTAAACTCATACGAGTGAATTGACTCAATCAAATATAAAATTTAATACATGTTAGAATACGTAGTGGAAGTTATTCTGTATATTTATTGAATGAATAATTGATTACAAGAGAGGGGTATATATAATACACAAAACCTAAACCATAAATGACTCTAACTCTAAATAGGAAATACTCTAACTCTAATGGCGATGGTTAGGCGGCAGCAAAGCGACTACGGCTAGAAAAGTCAGATGGCTAGAAAAATAGCACAATTACAGTGCAAAGAAAGACAAACGTGACTTGGTAGACAGGTACGGCAAATTCAATGGATCTCGCGGCGACGGTTGCAGAGGTGATGTGGAGTGCTATAGGTGTCGTGAGTTTGGACACGTGGAGTGGTGGACTTGGCGGTGGCGGTCGTGGTGATAAGCGTTATTATAACTGTGGTGGAAGAACAAAATCCGCTTGAAGAAGTAAGTGGTTAGGGTTTAATAAAATTAGGGTTTCCGCCTATGGTTATGATTTTTAAGACAAAAAACTTAAAGCTCTAATCATAAAGAACACTAACTCTAATCCTTTTATTATTGTTAACAATATAAATCAAAATAAACATATTTACATTATTAAAAAAAGAAGAAAAAAGGGAGGAAACGTTGGTGTAAAATACCTCAAAATCAATGGCGATCGTTATGCCATCAATTAGAGCCATGAAAGTATTCTTCTTCAATGGGAGATGAAAGCGCGAACATCTCAGACGATTTGTTTCAAATAGTCGGCGTCCATCCACCAGATTCGCCTTTAGTGAGCTGAGAGGAAGGAAACTGAATTGGGGTCTGGTCGGTTGGAAGTTTGGGAGGGAAAGAAAGAACGGAAGGACAGAATCTGAGACCGTTTAGGATGATGTAAGCCCAGAGTCAAACAAAAATAAATTAAAAAATGAAGAAAAATTAGCAGTCAAACATACTTACACCACCTCATTCTCATAAAGTATTACAATAAATTTTGAGGACTCTGTGATTTTTAATATTAATGAGTAGTATATTAAGATATTATATTTTAATAATATATATATTTTTAATTTATAATTAAATTTAAAATAAAATATTTTATTATATTTTCTTATGTATTTTAAAATTTGTGTTGCATTTTCTTTAACTTTCTTAAAAAAAAAAATATTACAAAAATTTTTAAAACATTAAAAAAAATCAAATATCATAAAAATTATGAAATGTAGGAATATATTGTAACATTGTTAAACCATGATTAACATTTTACATTGTTTTGTTCTGTATCCAAAAAAAAAAAATAATTAAAATCGTATTGCTGCATATTTTTATTTTTATTTTATAGAAAAGGACAAATGGGAAGAGGCAAGAGTAAATAATCTTGGATTAAAAGATACTTCATCCATTTTAAAATTAAAATTTTTAAAAATAGATGATTAAATTTAATTTTTAAATTAAAAAGTTTTTTTTACAAACAAAGTTTTGGATCCTTTCAAAGTGTACCTTATAAAATTGATGATTTTTGGAAATAATTTTTTTATTATAATTTTAAAGGAAAATATTTTTTAAATAATTGTTTTTTAAAAAAAATTAGTGTAAATTTCATTAACATTTATAATGAAATGATAAATTATGAATATCATTGTGTTTTATGGTATTAAAATAATAAAAAAATATATTTAATTTAAAAATTTATCAAAAATAAATAATTAGATTTAATTTTGGAGAGGAGATAATAATAAATTATAATTAATTAACCAGACGACGTAATTTTGTCTTATTTTTCTTCATTACTAAACGACTTCATTTTGTTGCATGTCCAATATATCATGTCGGATATCCAGTTTTTTTTTTTTTTCAAAATAAAAACTTATCTCTAATTTTAGAACAAATGAATAATAATTTCTAATTTCTAATTTCTAATTTAATAATTTTATAATATTAAACTAATTTACACTAATAAATTTATTATTTAAAATTTAAAAGTTGGTTTGAGATAAGTATTATGAAATTATAAATTTTGAAAAAGATATTTTTTTTTGAATTTTTGTAAGTAGAGGTTTAGTTAATTTTGAAGATGATTTAATGCGGTTTAATGAGAGAAAATAAAATTAAATTGATGAAGATAATTAAGTAAGTGTATGAGTTTGATTTAAAAATAGATTGAGATAAATTTTTTGATTTTTTTAAAAAATTTAATTAAAATAATGTGAAGTTTAATAATTAAATAAAAAATTTAAAAAAAAATCTTTGTGATGCCACGTGGACACCGGTGAAAGAATACTTTACAAATTAGAAGCTGGCTAATGCAATCTTCTATATATATATATATATAGGGAAAGTTTCAGCCTAGTATTATTTTTGCGTCTGGGTGCGTCTCCTATTAAATGTCTTTTTAATCATAGCAATTCAAGCTTCAGTAAATACCTGTGCGACTTTCCCTCATTTCTCTTTCATCTTTCGATTTCAATCTCTTCGCTCTGGCTTCCGATCTCCAACTTATTATTACTTGCACTTCCTCAGATGTCTAACCCTCCCTCTCGCTTTTCCTCCTTAAACCCTCATACAATCTCTTTTACGCACTTGCCTCGCCTGTTACTCTCCCTCATTTTCCTCTGAATCCAAATCCCTCATCAATATCTGTCGGTTTGATGAGAAGAGGGCCCGAGGGAGAAGTCAAACCTCTACGGTCAATTCGAAACCCTGATCTCACCCGAAATACAAATCGCAGGCGAAGGTCATGAAGGGTATTTTATTTCATGTTTTTGCCTCTGATTTTGCTGGGTTTCATTTTTTTATTATTATTATTTTTAATTGTATATTATGATTAAGGTTTGGTTAGGTGTCTCTATTCCTCTTATGTTTCACCACAACCAACCGGATCTCTTTCCGACAAAGATTAACAAATCATGTCACCAATTATATAGGAGTATTATGTTTCGCCGGTTGTACCAAGGTGGAGAGATTACAAAGCTTCAAAGACAAAATAAAGCCATGTTTTTTTATTTTTTATTTTTTTTATGGTGTTTGTTTCTAATTGAATTTGAAGGAATTGATTAGTAGGTTTTTGTTTTAAAAGTATTGGGCGTATCAATGAATTTGCGTCGTTACTCCACAAATTGCAGGAAGCAGTTCATTCTCTCTCGACTTTGGCGTCAAAGTTGGTAAAAGTTGGAAGCCAAGCCATCACGAAGGTATGCAAATTTTCAAGTTAAATTCGTAATTTTGGTTGCACACTGTGTGTTTGATGAAATGTTAATTACTTTTTTGGCTGTAAACTTAAATGTATTAGTATAGTTCCTTGGGCCAAGGTATATCTTAAACATTTTAAAGACTATTCAAGAGTACGTTGTACCATTAGTCTGAATAATGCAAAGCTATCCAGACACTAGGAAGAGGTATATGGACTGACCACATGACCATCAAATCGGCAAGCGTCCCCGCATTTCAGATTCCTAATGGTAGCATGTGAATCAGAAGCAATATATATATACACCAGAAAGAATGCCACATCCGACCACAGATTACATGTTTTACGCTCGCCATTCGAAGTAATACTCCCTCTTTTCTAAAATTAGTGATACTATTAAATTCTGTCAAACTAGGTTGTTGAAATCCCAAAATTCAAATTATCATATAAATTTGTTAAAATTTCAAAATATTAGAGTTTGTACATAGTAGTATTTTATATGTAACATTGACTTTGACATCAATCAATAAAATAAATTCACTTTAAATTGGAATTTTAGGATTTTAGAAATATACTACATTAAAATGCATAGGTATCTCTAATTTTGGAACGGAAGGAATATATAATATTAGAATAAGTTTTCTTCTATTCTCTACCTCTTTCATAATATCCCTGTGCTATGCAAAACAAAGCCTCATTGTAACTTTTTAAGTTATATTTGCAAAATTCTTATTTCTGATGTGATTTGTTTAGTTTGATGCCATAAAATCATTTATAATGTATATTGTATGGAAAGTATTATTACTCACAGGATTATATTTAAGCACTTCAATAAATCATTTTAAACTTTTATTTCTAATATTTTAGAAATCACCTTAAAAAATCAAAATGGTACTCTTTTTGTGGAATGGAGATATTACTCTTTCGACAAGTAGGCGGGTGATAGCAAATTAAACTCTGTGTAATTGCATATATTTAAATAAACTTGGTGTTTCATTGGTTCCATTACCAATTGCCTTTTTTTTTTGGTGTGTGATAGTTGTCTTGTATTCACAATTCTTCTTTATTTCTGAACGAAACACCATTCGTCTCCAAATTTTGAACGTAGTTTCCCATCCTCTTTAACACTTTCCTTTATCATAATTCAGAAACAGTGTTGGGGAGACTTCCCAAGCAATTGGATTATTGCAATTGGAAGTAAACTAAAAGTTATTATTTTTTCTATTATTTTTAGTTACCAAGTTTTGCAAATTGGTTTGCTATTAACAGCGTTTGTAGTGTAAATTTTGTGTAGGAGGGACATTTTGATTCCATGACATGTTATAATTTGGTTCTCACTGGAATATTCAATGCAATAAAAGGATAACTTTGGCTGAAGTCTGATGTTCCCAAATGTAATCAAGTAAATATTTCTACTAATTTTTCTTAACTTTTTATTTCTTTGCCTTTCTACATATGTTTCAATAAATCCTTTTGCATATGTATGTTATCAAATGGAGGTTGAGGCTCTCCTGCTCAACAAAATGAGTTTCATTTGAATTTTTTTTTTTTGCAAACTAAAGATATATTTTTCTCATTTCATCCCCAAATAAGTGACGGCACAATAGAGGGCATCATGTAGTTTTTATATACTATAATTAATAAGAATGGTATTCTTTTCGTAAAATTGAGGGACTATGCTTGATAGAATAAGAGATTATTTAGTTATTACTCCGTACGATAAACAGATTTGTGTTAGAAAGTCTATATTGTTACTTGCATTTTATTTATTTATTTATTTAGTTTATCTGTTCCGCTTTTGTTCGTCATATTTCTTTTGATTGCTTATGGATTGTTCCAACGCTTTCTCTGTAAACATACTCTATTGACGCTGTAAAACCATATTCGAAGTAAATTCACTTACTTTGCAGCTATGCACCAGTTGCACAAATACAAATATGAGCTAGATCTAGCTGCTGCTTAATTAGCTAGACAGAGTTAATAAAGCTCTAAGTCAAAGTAGCAAGTCCTTTTTATCTTTTTCCCTGGTGCAAAGTTTAGTGGTAAATCAGGTAGGAAAGTAAGTTATATATAATTAAGTTAGTTGTATGTAACGGTAATTAACTCGTTATAGAAAAAAGTTAGTTACATACTCCACCATGCATAAAATTTCACATTTTATCATAAAATGTGAAATTTATGAAAGATAAAATCTTTTTGTGGCAATTTGTGGTTGAATTTGATGTCATTGAAGCTGATTGGACATAGAATTGTGATACTTCAAAACTTTAAAAAGGGATTTTCTATTATTGGTTTAAGTTTTCTCAATTTGTTACTGGAACCTTGACATAATTTTGATATTTTCGGATGGGAGTTTATAGAAGTCATTCATAAAATTTAACATTTACGAATGCTGACATGGTTTATATTTTTTGATCATATTATATATATATATATATATAGCATTTATTATATATCAATAATAGTAGAAGAGCTACTTTGTCTAAGGATTTATGATTGATTGAGATGGGAACTTGAAAAGTACTGAAAAAGATGAAAGGAATGAGAAATCAATCATCTTGAAACATGATCATGTGCGTATTGCAAATGGTCTTATGGTATTTGGGTTTGTTATAATCAAAGATTTCGTCAAAATCCTTATAAAGTTGGCTTAAATACACAATCACTCCTTATGAGAGCTACCGCTGGGTATATTTTCCTAAATTAAAGGATGTCCTCTTAAATATGATCTCAATGAGGCTTCTAGAGTTAATATTTTATTCATGTACATACCGAATAAAAATTTATATTATTTCCTGAGTTATTTCAAATTCCAATAGCTACATTCATTATGGTTATGGTACTATTAATAGGAAATTGAGACTTTTCACTTCTATGCCCAAAACTTACATTATGTTAGTTTATCTATTAAAAAAAAAAAAAAAGAAGAAGAAAATGTTCAATTGAACATTTTAATCGTCATTTTTCGACATGTAGTAATAGAAAATTGAGCTATTGAACGAATTAATTGAGAACTGTTTCGATAAGATGGATATAGGACCGAGTTATTTTATGCTTAAATTTACACTTTTTATATATGCAGGTTCTCTGAAGAACCTGTAAAGGCTTTATGAAGGCATACAAGTATACCATTGTTGGATGTGTTGTTTTGGAAAACGATGAGCATAAAGATGATGGTATTGGGAGCGGTGATTAACCATTTAGTAAGCATCTTTTGTTTCCTATATCCATTTTTTATATGCGTGCTTTATTTTTTTGCCCATACAGAGTCTGAGTTGTAAATTTTGAAAATATTAATAATAATTTATCTTTGGTTTGTACTCTTAAAATAGAAAATATTTATTGTAGTCGTGATGACATGATTTGTAATTACAATAATGAAACTTATCATATATACACTAGATGGTAATATTTTTGGCTTTTGTGATTCCTGAGACTTGTAGTCATAAATTGATGCCGCAACCATTTTTATCGGCATTTTTTGTTTAATCTATTTACGTAGGTTATGTAAGAAATATTCGCTTTTGTTACAATAGGAGACCTTTGGCTAACTTAAATATGTCAAACATAATCTCAAAGTTAGCATGTGATGCCCGGTTCCGTACAACTTAGAAATCGGTTGTCAAAATGCATTTCCTTAATTCCTTATATAATAAAATAAAATTTTTTTCCTTAAATAATCCCTTCCCGGGTGTATATTTAATTTTTGGTCCGTTGCAAGTGATGCCCCGGTTCCGTACAACTCAGAAATCGATCGTCAAAATACATTTACTTAATTTCTTACATAATAAAATAAATTTTTTTTCTTCAATAATCTCTTCTCGGGTGTATATTTAATTTTTGGTTCGTTGCGATGCAACGGAAGCTGAATACAATTTACAACAATATTTAAATCCGACAACTTCCTCCAAATTTTCATTTACCACAAGCTAAACAAATCTCCAGCTACGCACCTCGTCCAAGATTTATTAACACTTCTTTTTCAATCTTAATTAATTGCAAAAATAATTAAAACATATTTCAATCTTAATTAATTGCAAAAATAATTAAAACATAGTAAGGGTGAGCGATTAATATTCAGCAAGTACATCTCTCTCAACACTAAAACACAAAAAACTTAATCAAAACATTTCAAAATAAAATCATTTCTTGAAAATACAATGCATTTGATATCAGGAGTTTTCATTCCATTTTATGTTTCATTTCTCATTCTCTCAACTTGTTTTATAGACAGAATCCACAGAATGTTATATTCGCTCGGTCTATTTCATCGACTGAACCTCCCATGGTTATTATTAATTTATCTTTTATAAGCATGCACATATTAAATACTTTTCAAAACATTTGTCAAAATTAAATGCAATCTAACAACTCAAGCATTTACGACAATCAAAACTACGTATATTGCAGTAATAAAACCATGCGTGAAAGAGCGAGAGAGAGAGCCAAAAATGTACTTGCCTTTGCCTTGCTTTAAACTTACTCTTTAGATGAGTTTGTCAATTATTGTCTCTGTTAATTCTGTTTCCTTTTGGTTTCTCCGTTTTCGTATTAATTAATCTTTGAACCTTCTCCAACCTTAAAATAAATTCATATATGTATAAACGGTCTCATATTAGTAACTTTATACATCTTTAAGTCTGATAATCTTCTTGATGACCTTAATCAACTAGTGTACAACTTTAGTTTCAATGAGTCAATAGCATTCAAATACAGCTAACTTTTGTTTCGTAGACCTCTTATTGATTACTTATTTTCTCCCAAAACTACAATTTCAGAGGTTTGTATAGGCTCAAGAACAACTAAATTCCGATTACTTATGAAGAAGTTATGATTTTTCAAAGTTGAAAAATTTTCAAGAAAATTTTGTTATGCAGTGAGTTTTTGCAATGTACTTTGGGTATTTTATTAAAATACTAAAAATCTCCAAATGAGCTAAAAAAATTCATAAATAAACAAAAATTGTCCAATTATTTCCAATTGTTTTTTTTTTTTGTCAATTTTGGACAAACAAATTATTTTCTACAATTTTTTAAATTTAACTAAAAACCCAATTACTCTATTAAGGATTTATAATTGATTGAGATGGGAACTTGGAAAGTATTGAAAAAGATAAAAGGAATGAGAAATCAATCATCTTGAAACCTGATCATGTGCGTATGGCAAATGGTCTTATAGTATTTGGGTTTGTTATAATCAGAGATTCCGTCAAAATTCTTACAAAGTTGGTTTAAATACACAACCACTCCTTATGAGAGCTACCACCGGGTATATGTTCTTAAATTAAAGGATGTCCTCTTAAATATGATCTCAATGAGACTTCTAGGGTTAATATTTTATTCATGTACATACCGAATAAATATTTATATTATTTCCTCGGTTATTTCAAATTCCAACAGCTACATTCATTATGGTTATAGTACTACTAATAGGAAATTGAGACTTTTCACTTATATGAGTTATAAAATTTGAAAATATTAATGATAATTTATCTTTGGTTTTTACTCTTAAAATAGAAAATATTTATTGTAGTTGTGATGACATGATTTGTAATTACAATAATGAAACTTATCATATATACACTAGATGATAATATTTTTGGCTTTTGTGATTCCCGGAGACTTGTAGTCATAAATTGATGCCACAAGCATTTTTCTTTGCATATGTTGGTTAATCTATTTACATAGGTTATGTAAGAAATATTCACTTTTGTTACAATAGGAGGCCTTTGGCTAACTTAAAGATGTCAAACATAAACTCAAAGTTAGCCCGTGATGCCGACTGTGACGTCCCCAAATTTTCACCTCTGAATCCTCGTGAAAATCTGGTTGTCAGATATCATCTCAGCACGTTGAGTAGCCAATATTCGGCAACTCGTCATGTTATATCTTACAAGAATCGCTCATTCGCATAAATTTACACAGCGAAAAATCAAACTTAATTAAAAGTTAGTCTTACAATTACATGGTTTAACAAGCACGAACAAAGGTCGCGCAATATTCAAATTACAACAATCAAGTTAGAACAAATCTGGGAACATCTAATAATATTCTACTTTGCCCTTGCCCTTCGAGGGTTCGCCTCGCTCGATCAATTCTGGAAGGTTTATAAAAACATAGCAAAAGTGAGCGAAAGATGCTCAGCAAGAAATTATTCCATTTTGAATAAAATGATCCTTCCAGTCAAACAGGTAAAACTGTATAGTTTTGAATCATTAAAACAGTAATTTTTGAATTCACGAGTTAATATGAATCTCATCAAAGTATGCATGATATACAAGTAAATGTTCTATCATGCAATTCAACATGGAATATTTTGAATAATTGAACATTAATTGACATTTTTGCCTGACACTAAGTCATTTCAACACAAAGTAATTTCAAAACATAGTCAAGTTTAACGATTTGTACCGTATACGTCATAGCTACATGAATTAACCATGTAGGGTCCTGGTACGCCGATCTTTAAATTTATATTCAATATTCGAGTTCCAATAATCATGAGTCATGTGAAAGTAATAAACGTTTCAACAATAGGGCATGCTTATACATGGTAGATATGCATAATCATTCAAGAAATTTAACACGAACAA